>CAJNIZ010032380.1:28475-46316 GCA_905231905.1 Symbiodinium pilosum | reverse complement strand
CCCCCGAAGCAAACCCCGAAGCATACCCCCAATCCAAACATCCCGGGTTGCCCACGTTATTTCCGGAAATATCCATATTGTAGTATATTATAGTATATTATGGTATATTGTAGTACAATATCAATCAGGGTTGAGCCCCCCCCAAAAAGCAGGCGCCCGGACCGAACCTCAGTACTTGAAAGTACTGGAGCGCTATATTTTGACTTGTCAGGGCTGCTTTGCCTGAGCGAGTCACCTCGTGCTAATGTTATCTGATATTACATACTCCGCGCCCGT
This sequence comes from Symbiodinium pilosum, assembly GCA_905231905.1. Lineage (NCBI taxonomy): Eukaryota > Dinophyceae > Suessiales > Symbiodiniaceae > Symbiodinium > Symbiodinium pilosum. The sequence continues at coordinate 46,040 of CAJNIZ010032380.1, read as the reverse complement.
AATACTTATTGATATTTCCTTCATAACATGAGGTCTCGTGCGGGAAATATTTGAAAAGGGGTTGGGGCGTGTTTGAAATTACTATGATGGGATTAGAGTACTTTATGCACCCTGCCGATGGTTTTGTAGAGCTGCCCCGATATCAGCGATATCTCTTGTACGCAAGCACGGCAAGTCCAAGTTTCTCTGTCCAGTTGTGGAGCCACACCTGCACGAGACTTGACGGCCCGGGGTTGAGACAGTCAAGCCTAGTCGTCTGTATATTTGCATTAACCTTGTAAGCCCCGAATACAACGATAAACATGGCACCCAGATTCCTGCGAAAAAATGCTTCGCTCAGAACTGACATTTCGACGAACGCCAGAATGTTAGACACGCGATGCTGCAGCCATTTCTGTTAAACGAGGCAGCGAGAACGGTAATGATGTAATGATTATTTTGGTTTCGTCTGGGGATATAGAGGCTGGGACGAACCTTAAAACCATGAAGGACACAATGGCATAAGAGTACAAACCTCCCCTCCAGACCATCAACTTTAATACCCTAGCCCCGAAGCAGTCCCTGAGCCCCAAGTTAGGGTATAGGGTATTGCCTAGACCCTAAGGAAGTGGGGCGAAAATGGCCAGCAGCTTGCATCATCCATCCTGGAGTGCTTGCGCAGCTCCGGTAGAGGACACGTCCCATTCCCTGTTGGGCTGTTATCAGAATTCGGGCCCAATGGTTACCAATTCTACTACCCAGTAAGTGACAGGTCAAAAGCCGGACCAGATTTTTGGAGGTTGCTGATTGGTTGAGCTCACCTTTGTGTAATTGATGCGCCCAGAGTGAAAGAATGAAGGGCGGGTAGTGCTGTTGCTTAGTCGGTGGAGCAGACGAAGACAGCAACAACGGTACTAGCGACCGCTGTCTCCATGCTATTGTCTTGTACCGCACTGTGCTGCAGAGAGTTGAAGGCTGAAGAGGGATTACGCAGGGGTAGATAGGGGTGCTTGGGTTTGAGGACTTCTCAAGATTCTGGATCTTTCTTGATTCTTGGTGGTTCATGAGTTAACCTGAAGTCTGAGGTCTCGCTGCGAACCATCAAGTCGTCCTCTGCAATGCGCCGCCAACTCTTATAAGCAATCCCCCATTCCAAAGCCGCCACCGATGGAAGATACGCAGTTGTGCCAAAATCCGGCTGAAGCCCTAAACGCTCAGCCCCCTAAAACCTTAACTGCCCAAACCGCAGCCCATGAACCCAACTTTCTTTGTGGAAGACAGAAGAAGCGCTTGTGAGGAGTTCGGTGCGAGGCCGCCAAGGCGGTAGGGATGTGCGTGGTCGCTTTCAAGAAGGGTTTAGATTTCAGGTGTTGGGGTTGAGGACTGAGAACGGTTTAGAGTTCAGTGTTTGCAGTTTAGAGTTAAGAGTTTAGGGTAGTATTTAGTATTCGTATGATTTTAGAATATCGAGCATATTCAGTACTGGGAAAAGACTTCTACGCCCATAGCTAGAGACTATGAAGGTTATGATGCTCCCTAGTTCGTGATGAACGACCAAAAAGCTTCCACTGCCTGAACAATGCAGACTGAGCCAAATTGACAGGGAGGTGTTGCAGAATTTCGGTAATAGGTTTGTTACGGAGAATTTGATCCCAATAGGGAGTAAGCCTTTTCGTTAAAAACTTTCTTGCTCAGCCAAGCACGGCTTGTTTTTCATGCACCTTTGCCAACTAGAGAGCTGCTCATGTGTTCTTGTGGAAGATTCTGGGACGGGAGTGTGGCAGTGGGTTCGCGTTGATTCTAGTGAGCCTTCTCTCCTTCCTTGTTGCTGCTTAACGGAGAGTGCGGAGGGTGGATCCTGTCACAATTCGTTTCTACCCCCCTTGTAATACCAACAGTCCTGCCTCCAGTCCGCCTTAAGCACCCTCTAAGCGGGTTGCCACAAACGCAAGGCCCTAAAAATGACTCCCCAAAAGGGACCCCTAACTGTTGGGAACCCTCACATGAAGGGTTTTCAGCAAGTGCGGAGCGTATACATGTAAGACTCTAGCGAATGTACGTTCTCAACCCCACGTCCTACGCATTACAATTTTTTCAGTGCGACTGAGCACGTTGCTGTATCTGGTTGACCGCCTTGTTTCTGTTGGAATGCTACAGAACCCCGAGAGCCCTCGTGACGCGCTCTGTGCCCCTGCCGCTTATAAGCTTGCGAAGCATGGCCGGCGCAACGACTTGCAGCAAGACCAGACAACAGGGAAAAACGGGCGAACAAGTTCAATCACTGAAAGATACACGCACAATGACTATGCAAGAAGAAGAATCCCGACCCCTGATAATCTAACGACCCGCCCACCCCCTAGTAACAAGTCTTGCTGCCGGATATACTTGGACGCTGTTGGGTGCATCCATTCTTCTGAGACCCGGGGCGGTTATTGCTAGGAGGTGCAAATGATTCTAATAATTACAGGCATTCCCTAAGGGTCCAAGTACCTAATAATCCTATACTTCCCCAAAACCTGTACTATAATCACTATTACCCAAATCCCAAGTACCTAATTATTGGGTACATGGACCCTCTGGGATTCAACATCTAAGCAAGTACGAAACAAGGATGCACATGGATGTGTGACCGCAGGCGCTGGCCTCATGGGCGGCCGTGGGGGAACGGCTGGCAGGTGCTGTTGCCTTCTTGGAGGGTTTAGGGTTTCGGGTTTAGGGTTTAGGGTCTTAGGGTTGCGGAGTATTGTTAGTGTCCACTGTCCACGCGCAAAATGAACACTAGGATCACCATGGAGTACAAGAGAGAGCCTAAACCCTATGTATCGCTATGTAATACCCATAAACCCTTGAAAAGGTATCGCTGCTTTTGAGAAGACCCCACTTGGCTGCCCACTTCGGCTCTGATGCAGGGCATGTGGCGGAGATTCTGGGCGACTCCGCCACTGGTGCATCTAAAGGGGTTTTGGGTTTGGGATTCAGGGTTTAGGGTTTAGGGTTTTAGCATCTCGCTGGTTAGGTTTGAACTTTTTGGGGTAGATAGGTCCCTAATATATTTGACAGGTTAACCTTTTCTGCGGCAAGGAAACTCAGCAGCTATAGTCCCCCTTAAGTAGATAGAATATGTGGTAGATGGGGATCTTATTACACTATACCCAAAGCCATATTCTATCTACTCAAGGGGGACTATAGGTTATTAGAAGATCCTGCGGACGGTTGTTTTGGAAAGCAGGTTGTTGTATTCGGAGTCGTGTCCGAACATTAAGTTCTCAGCTGTCATTCATGGCAGAATTTCTTTTGGCCAGATGCCTAGTCATTGGTCCAGGTGTCAGAGACAGGTCGAATCAGAATTCTACAAGTACTAGGTGCATTCGAGGTTTCTATAGCTTGTAAAGCAGTTTTACCCTGAAGAATCCGCGTTTTTCGACCACGGAGCATGGCTTGCGAAGGATTAGGTCGTGTGTACCTTTTTGCCTCTTCCATCTCCTTACCTAGGTAAAACCTTGAAGAGTGGCCCGAAGATGTTAAGCCCTCAGTTACGACGCCTGTAGGTTGTTGCTGGGCCGAATAAAACCATTCAGCCATGACTGCTCCGAAATGTTGGGCCGCGGCCTTTTTCTTTAATTCATCCCCGCCCCCGAATGCTAAATGTTCCCATTCTTTTAGAATATTGGGGATATGTAATATCATAGGGTTGGGGTGTTACTATTAGGGAACGTGATAAGCGGGTTCTTCTGGCTTGCCTGGACCCTCGGATGTCGTACTGTAGTCTGTAGTCTTCCCGGGTCGGGGGGAGGTGCTAAGAATCCTGACCAAGCAGCCATACAAATCCCGCAAGAGAACTATAGCACAGGATCTTCAACTCCCAATCCCTAAAATACCTATGAAGCCATTTCCATTCAATTGTCCACTGTATCAAGTGGTTGTCCACTGTGCTATCTATGTAGGCCCACAACCCTAAGCCCTACAAACCCTCTATATCTCATTATATGCCCATATATCCCTCTTCAGAAGTATCCATCCAAGGACAGCGCTGCACGGGAAGCTGCAGTTGCTTTCTTCGCGGCTGCAGGCAATTATGCAAGCGGCGCATTGCTCATTGCTTTGTGGGACATGACTCGGAACCAACTTACAACTGTATGCTGTATATTTGATAGAGTTAGCTGTAGGCTGACTCTATGCACTGTACAGCTAGTAAGATTAGATTACATTCCAGATCATTGCAAGCCTATCTGGTTCCAACGTTTGGCGTAGAGATTGCTCGTTTTTGTTTTACATCGACGTGGGCCGCACATTTCGGAAATCAAAAAACCTTCCAGAAAACTTGGCCCCTGTACGGCCCAAAAGCTACATGATACATGGCCCATTGGGCGACTACACAGACCTCAGTTTCTGCTCCACTTTGCATTGCCGGATCATTGTTTAATTTAGTTGTAAGCTTTCGGCATATCAAAGCCCGGAAGGACTACGGAATTCACACAACCCTAAACCCTAAACCCTGGCATCCTTGTAAGGACTCAGATCATTTTTCAGTGAGCCATAATCCATCTTTGACTTTGTGCAGTTGGCCACTTGGCCTTTATCCCCGTACGATTACATGAGCTGTTGTCGAAACTCCTTAGAGGGGCTCCTATTCTAGGCTTATTAAGGGGGTATTCAGAGTTTAGACTGTAGCTCACATGAACTTGATTAGGTAACTGGCCGACCATAATCTAGAAAACTGACCGAATGGAAAGAGTTTTGCTTCATGACCTTCATGAACTTGTGGCATCGTGGGTCTGAACAACCCTTTACACACATACAACACCCCAACAAATGGTTGTGAACCTCTCAATACCAATAAGAAAAACCCTAGTTGGGGATTCCTTAGTATTGACAAGTGTGGTCGCAAGTATGCCGCCACAGATTTTCTACGCGTGCATCCGTAGTCCCTGATACAATGCTTGTGGGAACTGCGCAAGAAGGCCAAACCACTTCAAAGCACGACATCTTAGCACATATCTGTCTACTGTGGAGCTGCATCGCATTGTTGGTTTGTTGGACGCGGGAAGATGTCAAGAGCCCCCAGCCGCACCGATTGGTGTATAGCCCTCAAGCATTTCACAATTTGCCTCAGGTCGCGTGATCTTTCTGCATGTCTTCGTCCCTGGTGGGAGTAATCCCCTTGAGAATCCTAAATAGCCTCTCAAAGCGAGCCCCTAATGCTGACAACTTCGTATAATTAGGCTTTTTGTCGTGTTTCCATCTATGTACCTCATGTCATTCAGGATTCCCCAAACAAGAGGCGACCACAAGATTGCAGAAAGCAGGGATCATCATATCGTTTGGTTTTGAGCGAACCTGTGAACATTGGACTCCAGAAGCCCTCAAGTCCTGAGCCCTAACTCTGACTAACCGTGAATACCGAAAATCCTGCATGACCTGAATCAAAGGCCAAAACTCTTATGGAATTTGGGTACCTGGGGTCACGCAGCGCCTTTAGCATCAACTGAATGATCGCCAGACTTACTTGTTGCTCATAGGGAATGAAGTCTCCATGTTTTTCCATTCCCTATAGAGCTAAACCTACACAATTACTTGTAGTTTCCACATCATCTTTCAGGCCGGAACCCCAAACCTTAAATTGTACTTTCCATTTTCATTTTCCAGTCCTTCATTCTCTAGCAACAAAAGGCAGGATAGCCCTGAACCCTAGATGTCCCTATTCACCCCCTGCTTCCATTTCATTCTGCATTTGCTTGTCCTTTTCACTTTCCATTCATTATACTCCTACATGTGTACACCCCCTGAAAATTCCTCTACGACCCCTATATAACCTCAAAAACAAATCATAACCCCTGATCCCATAGAATCCCAGTACAACCCCTATATAACCTAGAAAATCTCTTTATAATCCATAAGCAGTACCTGTGTAACTCAGAGGCCCGCGGGCTGCACGGAGGGCAGCCGTCGCGGCTGCGGTTCATCTCGAGGGGTCGTAGCGCGGCAGCATTTGGTTAACTTTCGCGGAATTGAGGTTTTAGGTTTTTAGGGTTTTAGGGCTTTTGATTAGGTTTTAGATTTTTAGGGTTTTAGGGCTTTTGATTAGGTTTTAGGTTTTTATGGTTTTAGGGGTTTTGATTAGGTTTTAGGTTTTTAGGGTCTTAGGGCTTTTGATTAGGTTTAGGTTTTTAGGGTCTTAGGGCTTTTGATTAGGTTTTAGGTTTTTATGGTTTTAGGGGTTTTGATTAGGTTTAGGGTTTTAGGGTTTTGGGTACATTGTAGCGAGAATTTAACGGAGCATTGTAGAGATGATATACTGGTTGGCTGGTCTCCAGGGCGGCCAGCAAGGCAAGCAACAATTTGTTGTTCCTCTTTTAAAGGGGCGTTATCATTGTTGAAACTGTGGAGAGTTAGGCAGAGTGGTGGTTGGTAGCTGCAAAGTCAGGGCATGTGCAAATTGAGCTGTTGGCAGGCGTGCTTGCATTGCGCTTGCCCCGCCAACCTGGTAACTAAACCCTCAACCCTATATGCAATACACCCTTAAACCTTTCGAGAGACCTTAGGTTTCCGCTTCCGGCCCTCCCACCCCCCCTCCCCACCAGCCTTTTTGCGAAGGACCGCAGCAGCAGCGGCCGTGGCTTTGGGGCACATGCAAGCCACAAGCTATGCTGCGCAGGCAGGCTTACGGGTTCTTAATAAGGGCTGTAGGTAGGCACATTACAAAGCAACAACGTCATCCATAACAGGAACTATAGTGGAGTATAGATTATAGCCCGTGTGTAACTTGAGTGTTCCCACCTCAGCTTAAGGGAGGTTAGGGGGGTGGATTTTATAAACAAGAGAATTATGAGGGTCCCTTTTGCGGATTCCACAAGGTGGGAACCCCCCAACCCTCCGAAAAGGCTTCGCCCAATCTTTGAGAACTCCTGTATATAATCGTGGCATTGACACGCAAAACTTTTCTAGGACATTTAACATACCATCACGTGTTTAATGTATTTGGCTAAGCTTATCTGACTTGCGCCGCTGGGTTGATACTTTCCCTTTGGTGGTTCCATGTTTGTGTGGGCTTAGTAGCAGAGTAGATAAGATTTTGCTTGTTGGGGCCTGTATGATTAGACTATAGGCAGGGTTTAGGGCTGAGGGTGAATAATCCCGCGGCAAGTAGGCCCTAAAGCCTAGACAGCAACTACGTGGGGGCGGGGTCTCCTAAAAGCTCTCATAAAGATATGAGGTGTCCGAACATGTTTAATCCGTCCACAAGCCCCCCTGTATTAAGAATCCCATTACCTGGACACATGTGAAGGGGGTTCTGCTTTGAAGTATACCTAAACCCTAAACCCAAACCCTACATCCTAAATGTGGGGTTTTCCTTCCAGAAGTGAGGGGTTGCTTTATAATAGTTAATAGGGAGTTGTTTATATTGGGGTGTATTTTGGGGTGGGCCCCTATTTCTTGAAACCCTTTGTTTAGGAAGACACGCTAAACCCTTTTCTAAATTCCTGATTGGGATTTGGCCAGGGCTGAGTGGTTCATAAGGGCGCATCAGTTTTCAGGCTTGTGCACTGCGAGGAATGTATTCTCTTCGTTGTGAATCATATGTGGTTGCCCTCGGGCACAAACAGGTGCGCAGCAGCGTTGCAGATTTCTTTTGCCGAGGGCTGAAAACTAAGGGAGCTCTTCGCACAATGAATGCCGCGCATCAGTTAGGCTGTCAGTCATTACTCAAGGACTCCAAGCTTATCAGGGCTTGTGCGGGGCAGATGGCAGGTTTTTTCACGAGTTGTCTGGCCGGTACGCATTGCATAAAGGTATCCGTTGCTTGGTAGCTTGCAGTCCTCAGCACCTGGGCATGGAAATTTCATCTCCCCCCTCTCCATATTGAGACACCTGTGCGGCTCCCAGAACCCTAAACCCCCCAGACTTGAAACCTAAATCATCATCAACATCGCCCTTCACTACCCCCAAGGTAAGTGTCGTAGACTATACCCAGTCCCAATTTTGATTATCTAGGACCTTACATGTCATCTCTATGAACCCCTATACACAGTCCGGATTTCATGTCATTGTCCATGAAATTTTGTGTTTTCTCTTTTGCATGTGATTCTCCATACTTAAACCTTAAAGCCCAATCCCTATAACCATCATTTCCCAAAATGGGGGGACCCCAATATCGACCCCCAAATACTATAATCCTTATTATAGGGACCCCCAGAAGGGTACCCCTAATTTTGGGAAACCCCCATTTAGACCCCTACATTAGGTCGCTGGCCTTCTGAAGTCCACGGGCTTCCGAGATGTCTCCCTGTCCCTGGCCGCTGCGGGCCTTGAGCGGCCGGGCTTAAGGTGGGTGTGGGGTTGAGGGTTTAGTAGGTTTAGGGTTTAGGGTTGAGGGTTTAGGGTTTAGGGTCCAGAGTCGGGGTCTGTTTAGGGTCCAGGATTGGGATTTAGAGTTTAGCAAGCCTGCAGCAAAAGGGTTTCGGATTGGGGTCTGTTTAGGGTTTCGGTTGGGTCCTGGGTTGAAAAGGGTTGCGCAGAATTCTAGGATCCCGACAAGAACCCAAGCACAAGGTTCCTTCCGGGATATTCCTTGTGTCTGGGGGTTGGTGATAAGTTTTGAAAGAGATGTTACTATTTCTATCTGTCTGTTTGTTTAGGAACTTTTGAACTTACCATTTCTAAAGGACGCGAACAGGAACCCTTGTAGGGGTTCTGTGTTTTAGGGTATGGGATTGTTGTTGTGGTCCCTTCCGCCTCGTTAGGAACGAGCGCGCATATTATACATGCCCTACAGCCCGACAAAGGCATTGTGGGGGCATCCACGGAATTAGGCCTCAGTGGGTGGGGAGGAATGGGCTCAGTCGAGTAAGCAGTGTGGGTTACGTAGATGGATCCCCACCACGCTACAACCACTTTGCTGCTCATTTTGCAGCACGTGCTACTGGTAGCCGTGCACCGTTGGCTTGCAAATATAAACGTTCAAGTTTACGGCTTCACGGGACAAGTAGCTGCGAACATGGAATATGTCTTGGTCGGACTTGCAGTCTGGAATGACTATTTCTTGCCAAGAAGTTCTCTCCTCAAAGAACATCCCGAAACAACACCTTCCAAGAAATTCGTTTCGGCATTTCATAGACCCTGCATACCTTCATTGCCCTACATATAAGCTCTGCATACCTTCATTGCCCTACATATAAGCTCTCTAGAGGCCCTACTTAGGTAATGGTAGCCGCTTGGAACTCTCCACCTCAAGAAATCCTAAGCCCTGAGTCCTAAACCCTATACATCCCTATAAAAACCGATACTCGTACTTCCCAACATGGGAGAATCCTTACGTCATGTTTTAGGGCTTAGGGTTTAGGCCACACGGTCTCAGGATTTCGGATAGCGCCCCTCCCTTGAAGTCCTCATCAGCTAGGCCGAACTTGCCCTAAATAAGATTACGTAATTAAGGGGAACTCAAATAGGGTTAGCATAGAGGGTATACGGCTTTGAGACAGATGCTACCTCTACGTCTATACCCCTCAGCTCTTGTATGTCCAAGCCCCTGTACTCCCAAGCCTCTAAGCCCCACAGCCCCAACCACTCATGTACAGCGCGCGCTCCGCATTCCGTTCTGGTTAATGATAGCCGACAGCCACTTATCATATGGCGCCAATATTGGGGTGTCCAGATGTATGGGTCCTTTTTGAACTTTCTTATCAAAATGGCTGACGTATATATACATATAAGTATATATATATATATGTATATTGGGTATGTTATGTATGTTATTTATGTATGTATGTATGTATGTATGTATGTGTGTATGTATGTATGTATGTATGTATGTATGTATGTCTGTCTGTCTGTATGTATGTATGTATGTATGTATGTATATGTATTCCAGTATGTAAGGGGCCCCCTTGCATGGAAACTCCTATGTTGCATGCTCCTCATTGTGGTGCTGTAGAACAGCTTAAGGGGAGTACTTAGTGATTGGCATTATAGGTGGGCATGCTTTGCATTGGTCAGTCTTCAGGCATCCTTTGTGTTTGGCTCATGTAACGCGCCAGCTCATGGCGTCATGTCGATCACGCTCCACGTGAGCTTGCTGAGTGGCAGAAGAGTTTCTCTACATTACATGTTGGGCTGGATATCGAAGTTGAGATCTTCAACAAACAAGCACAGCGCGCTCTGTCAGTGGGCAATGGCAGACTTGTGCGCGCTTGTGGATCAGTGCTGGATGGAGCAAGGACCATCCGAGAATCTGGATTGCAGAATGATGATGCCCTGAACCTGCAAATGCAGCCAGTGAAGCTGCTGGCTAATCAACGCGATGACGGTTACATGCGTCGGGGCGCATTTGCTGCAATCCTTGGTGGTGCGTCCGTGACAACTTGGGGTCATGCTGATTTTGGTGGCGATTGCAGCGCTGTGCAAGATCAGCTGAAGAATGTGCAGCAGATTCAGCGTCTGCTGGTGCTTTTGCAGCCGTCCTTGCTGATGGATCAGTGGTGACTTGGGGCGAGGCTGGCTATGGTGGCAATTGCAGTGCTGTGCAAGATCAGCTGGAGAATGTGCAGCAGATTCAAGCCTCTCCTGGTGCTTTTGCAGCTGTCCTTGCTGATGGATCAGTGGTGACTTGGGGCGATGCTGGCTATGGCGGCGATCGCAGTGCTGTGCAAGATCAGCTGGAGAATGTGCAGCAGATTCAAGCCTCCGCTGCTGCTTTTGCAGCCGTCCTTGGTGATGAATCAGTGGTGACTTGGGGCCATGCTGGCTATGGCGGCGATTGCAGTGCTGTGCAAGATCAGCTGGAGAATGTGCAGCAGATTCAAGCCTCCGCTGCTGCTTTTGCAGCCGTCCTTGCTGATGAATCAGTGGTGACTTGGGGCCATGCTGATTTCGGTGGCAATTGCAGTGCTGTGCAAGATCGGCTGCAGGTCTAGAACAGATGCTTACAAAGGCTGGCAGATGTGGTGGCCAGCGGAGAGATCCAGCAGGACAGGTAACTGCTCCGAGATGTCTTGCTTGCACGGTTGCCACTGCAGCGCTCAGTCCCACAATCCGTAAAAATGTATGTCTTGCTGCTTTGCCAGTCCGGGGCCATTCCATTAAGGTTTGTCCTTTGAGGTTCAAGGCTGCTCCAAGCTTGTAAAATGTACCCTCTTGGGCAGCTGGAATCTCCATGGTAATTATCATTGAACGTTCATCAGTCTTTACTCTACAGTTTGGCATTTGCCACTTCAGCCCCTCAGACCAAGACCATTCAACTTCCTGGTGACATGTAGGGAATGAAGGAACATACGTTTGGGGATGATTCTGATTGTCACTACTACTAACTACTACGTACTACTACACGACTACTAAAAATAATAGTAACAATGCTACTGGCCGGCGTTTTCTGGAAGGATTTAACTCCCCACTAACCACGCCTGAACCGGGAAACCTGAAAAGATGTCCTATCTATCAGAGGGGAGGATGTGGGAGTTTCCCCGAAGCACGAGCATAAAAAATTCAAAGCCTAGGCTAATTTTGTGGGATTCAAGCAAAGAAGAGAATTCATTGGACACCTGGTAGTAGTCGTGTGTATCTTTGGACAACTTTCGTATAGCGTGGTGCATAGATCCTCATGTTCAGGACTCTCGAAAGTCACCCTGGTTACTAGAGGTAGCTGGGCAACATGACTGGAATGAACAGCCCAAACTTGTTTTGGGTTCCCGGAAGGGTAGACAGCACAGCACCAGTGGCCTGGCCAGTGGCAACCCTGCCCTAAGCTTTCGTGGTCCTTGAAGGAGGGATTTTCTTGCTTTGGGCGTTTCTTCTGGAAGTTCTTTGTGTGCAGATTCTTCACGGCAACAGCCTTGATGTATGGGGTTGGGTCTCAAAAGCCTTTGGTGTCAAATCCAAACTGGCTAAAAACCCTGCCCGTCCCGCTTCAAAACAAAACAAAAACGCCTTATAGCGCCTTTGCTTGGGGGAGGGCAAGCCCTCAGTTCTGTAAGTCCTACACAAGCCTGACCCCCACATCGTGAACGCGAACCCCTAGAATAGTGCCATGCTTCCAATGCCTCTCGAGTAAGGGTATACCTTGAATTCTTGTTAGGGATCGCAGTGTCACATGTAGGGTATGTCCTCGCTCTGGATTTGTCTGGGGTAATGTACAGTGCTGGAAGCTCTGACTGAGGGCGCGGCCGCCAGTTGAGCTGCGCAGGCGCTGAGTTTTAAGCAGTCTCTGTACGGGGGGCTTTCCACAAATTAGGACTCGCTTTTTCGTGTACCGTTGCTGGTGTCGGTTGGTGAGTTCTGCTCTTATCTATCCGCCTGCTAGCGCTGGTGGTGATCAGTTGTCAGCTTCAACAGAAATAGCCTCAATTTTCCTTGCTGATTGATTTGTTCGTGAGTCTTTCACATCCTCGATCGCATGTGCCTGTGTTAGAAAGTGATTGCAGGGATGCGCGAACGCCAGCAAGGATGATCATTGCCTGCCGTAAGAGCCGCAGTTCTGAGTAAGAGCATGTAGCCGTTCAAAACTCATACAGCTTAATCAACTCTACAAGTTGAAGCCTAGCGAGTGAGACTTCTTGTGTGGGTTGTGTTGCGTTGTGTATAGGCGAGTTCCAAGAAGAATGGGAGCCTAAAAGAGAGCCCAAAAAAAGATTATAGTTTACGGGGTCCTCTATGGAAAGCCCCCATGGCCAGAGCGATTTATTTTAGGCATGAACTGTAGAGGTGTGTGTGCCTGTAAACCCTAGACACTTCACGGGATCGGAGGCATCCTGCTAAGTTGCGCTTGTAAGCTTACCTCTGGTCAGTAAGGAATGAAGGCATGGTTTGGAAAGCGGAGGCTTGCGGGAAACAAGGTTCTGGTAGCGGTGGGAGAGGCAGATGGCTAGGTAGCGGGAAAAGATTAAGAGCATTAAGCCATAGGGTTTAGGGTTTAGGGCTTAGGGGGAAATGTACCTATTTGGGGTGAACGGATCACGTGTCAGGAGCTCTCCTCAGGTCACAACTTTGATGGATTTTTTCAACCATTTTCGGGGGCTGCAAGCCTGCAAGGACCTTTGATCCCATGAATCCCATGCAGTTCCCAAACCACAAAACCACACACTCAGAGCCCCAAACTCCGAAAACGCAAGCACTAAGCCCTTCTCTTTGACCGCCAGATCCTACACCCTTCTACTGCTGCACTCATATGTCAGCCCTGCGGTGAATTTCAGGCAAGAGTGTGGGGCGGCCAGATCTTTGATGCTCATGGGCCCTGCTGGAGCTGAGCATGCTGCTGCCCAGCTAATCTTTCGGGGTTCAGGGCTTAAACCTGTCCTCCAAAGCTTTCAAAGGTCGTGCGTTTTGTGTGTGGGGATCTGGCTACACAACTCTAGCATCAAACACCCCTTTTCCCGCATATGATTTCGTAATTTTGCGCCATGAGAAGGTCTTCATAACTTCTAGGAGCCCGTTGTTCAACCTCTGCGATATTCACTCTGGGGAGCGGTCAAAACGCCTAGCCGTGTGTTGATGGAAGCATCATCATCTACTTTGCTTGTTTTCCCAGGTTTTCCGAAGGTATCGCGTGATGACAACTTTATAACACAAGTCTTTAAAGCTGTAGGCGTGTTGACCAATCCCCTCTCTTACGTCTAACTATCTTGCTCCTTCTTTTGTGACACCGGCTTTTCAAGGGGTTTTAACAGGAGGCAAGAGTTGTTTTTGGGAGCAGGAAATAAACATACTCTTGCAAGCCTGCGGCAGGGTCGCCCAATGGTGAATCGGTTCTGAAGAAATGAAGCGGTAAAGGTATACACCAAAGCTTGTGCACCGAGGCAGTGTGCGGAATCGATTGGTTGCGAGGGGGGCTTGGGCTATGCCTGCTGAACTACTGAAACGCTCAAGTCGTGAAACCGCGAGTGTTTAAAACAATCGGGGAAAATATTTTCCCCAATTGCTAAACAATTACTAAACAATTGGGGAAAATATTTTCCCCAATTGTTTAAACCGTGAGTGTTCAACCCTCAGCGTTCATCTCATTCGACAAGGATGCGGTCGCGGCGCTCCTGGTGGATCCTCAAGGACCTCCAGAGGCCACCGTCTCTTGGCAATTGAGACTCAAAGGCTGGAAGAGTTGTCCTGGTGCAGGTCAGGGCTCTAGAAAAATCAGGCCTGAACAACCCTAAGCTCATTTTAGTGACTGTTGGCTTTGGACCCTTTTGTAGACCCCTGATTACTAAACCCCTTCATGTTCAGGACCTTAATATTAGGATCCCTTTTATGGCTATTAATCAGGGATCTGGGTTGCCCCCCAAACGTCTAGAGTCTACACCCTAGACCGAGGCTTCCCTCATCAGATCGTTGGCCGGTATGGGTGATGAGGCTCATCGCCACAAAGGGCACCTCGGCCCTCCAGCGAGATGCAGGTCTATTGCCTAAGTAACATATATCATATTGGGGTTGATCTAAAGGTTTCTTTCGCGTTCCTGTAGGTCTACAAGGAAAGTATGGGGGGACATTGTTATCCATAATGCCTATTGTAGGAACAGTTGTTCTTATCAGCTACCAAGTACAGGTATTTATGGATATACAGGAAGATGTTCGGCTGCATAGGGTTTAAGCTGTTTAGGGCACGGTCTGATGCCTAAATACTTTCTACATCCCTCTACTTCATAGAATATATGCTGAACCGTATTGGGATCGCGGTATTAGGGTATGTTCCGTAAGTGGTCTATCTAGGTAACCCCCCTAAAAGACGAACCCCCAAGAAGGCGGCCTTCAAACGTCGCACTGATCGATTCCAAGTCGGTCAGCGTGTAGGTTGCGGCAGCATGGGGACAATGACATGCGGAAATCTCAGCCACCACCAGCTATGTGCTAGCATTCAACGATGGTAACGTATGATTGACAAGTTATCCCTTTGAAGGAGGAGCACTGCGACTATGACCCCTCTAGCGCAAAATCGAGCACATCAGCGGGCAGCAATCTTGTCCCCAAGACAGTAGACCCCTAACTTGAGAACAAGTCTCCAAATACTGTTACTGTCAGTACTATTGTTACTACAACTTACTACTTATTGTAAACTAGTATCTAGGTAGGACAAGTTATATTTTTGTTGTAAGTCATAATGCGTACCTCCCTACAGTTATTATTGTAGATAGACAACGTTAGTGTTTTGTGACATGCCTACCTACAGCCCGAAACCCTAACTCCGTACATCATCCCGGCTTCTATTTCATTATAAGGGTTTAGGGTTTAGGGAATATGGCTTTGGGCTAATAGAATAAGACCCCCATATTCCCCATATTCTATCTACTTAAGGGGGACTATACCATTTTCTTGTCCACTTGATTCTCCACTATTGGGGCAGTACCCCACGGCATGAGTCCCAAACCTAGGAGCAATATTGAGACAGCCTGAACTCAGTATGTTAGCCCATTTCCCTTGTCTATTTGATTTCCAGTTCCGGGGTGATATCCCAAAATCCTGAACCCTGAGCCCAGGGTCTTCAGGATGCAGCCTAAACCCTAGAGCCAGGATTGATCTTCATGAATTTCCTGAACCTTCAGCCCCAAGCATAGATACAGATTGAGAAAAAACCAATCCTTTCATAGGCCTTAAAACTCAAATCCCCAAAGCATCCCGGTTTTAATTTCATCTTCCCTTGTTATTTCCCATTTATTCTCCACTATTAGGGTATATATCCCAGACTCAGGAAAATCCAGTCCTTCCTGGAGCATCCGCACGCCTCTGTGCGCGAAGCCGCCTGCCACGGGGTAGGTATCCTGGCCGAGGCCTGGAGGTGTCAAAGTTCCTTTAAAGGGCTCAACAGGAGTTATATAGGGATGTGTTATAGGTATGTGTAGGGTCAAAGAAAGATATACCGGATGTACGTAGGGTTGCCAAAAATCAGGGGCCTTTTCGGGGATCCCTGTAGTAAGGATTATTTGGCATGCTGTGGGTCATTTATACTCTCGTTGTAAAGAAGCACTTGGATGTACACACGGATAGGCTTGTTTGTCTGCCTGCCTATCTGTCGGGCTGTCCGTATGTATGTAGGTACTCATGCATGCGTGCATGCATGCATGTATGTATGTACGTATGTAGGTATGTGCTTATGTATTCATGTGTCTGTTCTCTGTGCACGTGACCTGTCTATCTATCTGTTTGCGCATAAGCTTGTATCATCGATGTCAGGAGCCAAGAGCAGGTGTGCTCACGTTGACCTTCCGTTTTTCAGGTCAACAAGAAGAAGCTAACAGGTTCTTCTAGCGTGGCAATGGCCCTGGCATAGAAAGCTGCTTCCCGTTGGCAGAGTGCGACGTCCCTTGCAGCCTCTGCTGACTGGGCCGGTGCGTGGATGAACTTCATTGCTAGTTTCCTGCTGATCGTCTCCCCCCTAGGGACGAAAGTTGTTCACTCCTTGTGGTTCATGGAGCATAAGGACATTGGTCTAAGTGGCCAGTCCGTGGACCAGCTTCCACTACTTCATGAATGGACTTCAAGGTTTGAGATCTGACGGGCTGAGTTGATGCCAGACTTAAAGACCGAATTCCTCCAGCAGGAAGTGCGCCTTGCAATGTGCCAGCACCAATGATTCTTGACACTCTTCGTCAACAGTCTTCTGCTGCCTGTGGAGGACAGCATCACCTTGGTGCTGACAATAGGCTCTGCTTGGAATTTGCAGCGTGAACAGTCTTCGGGATATTCGGGACATCACCACCACCACCGCCGCCGCCGCCGCCACCACCACCACCACCACCACCATCATCATCATCATCTGTTCATCATCATCATCATCATAGAACTTGCTCAGGCTGTCCTGCGGATTGCCGTGACCATTGTGCAGGTCCACGCCCATTCCTTGCTACGTCGAGACTTGGAGGGCGTCCTGGGGTCCTACCACTACCTCAAGTCAAGGGTGTGTTGACAGCCTCGTATGACGATATGACGTGATCTTGGCTGGCCTGGAAGGCAGCAGCAACGGTGGCGACCAGGAGTCACCGGGTACGCGTATGCCCGGCTCCTGCTCAGCAGCTGTCTCAGCTGTTATGCAGGGACTTGCTTCGCTTTTCGGTGGCAGAGATCTCCGGCTGCGCTTCTGCAAGTCATCTCAGTGGCTGCAGAGCACACTTCCTTGAAAGTATGGGCTTTTGATCTCTGAGTCGAAATCAGCAGTATGCATGACAAGAGCCCTGCACACAAAACCTGTTTCACATGTAGCATGCTCATCCTGAATCCTTTGAAGCCCTCCGTGTAGACACCTGGACCCCCGACACCGTACAATCTACGCTCAACTTACCGCCTAGAACTGGAAACTCTAGATCCTCATTTCTAAACCTTGCATCCAGGTTTCACAAACAAAGTGATATAACAGGAACACTACTAGTAGCAGGAGCAGGAGCAGGAGCAGTGGTGGTAGCAGTAGCAGTAGTAGTAGCAGTAGTAGTAGGAGTAGTAGTAGTAGTACTAGTAGTAGTAGTAGTAGTAGTAGTAGTAGTAGTAGGCGCGCCCCCCCCCCTACCAACTACGTTGGTTGATATTTCCACTACCAGACCTTTGGCGGGGAGGGGGGGGGGAGGGTGGGGATAATTGCGTATAAACCCACCTCAACCACTCAACTTCCCCCAAACTTGA
>CAJNIZ010032380.1:0-28375 GCA_905231905.1 Symbiodinium pilosum | reverse complement strand
GTCGTCGTCGTCGTCGTCGTCATCATCGTCGTCGTCGTCCTCGTCGTCCT
Organism: Symbiodinium pilosum; assembly: GCA_905231905.1. Taxonomy (NCBI): domain Eukaryota; class Dinophyceae; order Suessiales; family Symbiodiniaceae; genus Symbiodinium; species Symbiodinium pilosum. The sequence goes on along the minus strand of CAJNIZ010032380.1, from coordinate 28,325 downwards.
CGTCGTCCTCGTCGTCCTCGTCGTCGTCGTCGTCGTAGTCGTAGTCGTAGTAGTAGTAGTAGTAGTAGTAGTACTAGCAGCAGCAGCAGCAGCAGCAGCAGCAGCACAGTACGAAAAACGTGGCGAATGCACCCAACAATTACCCTCAGGCCTTTAACCGTAGATGCTCAAAGCCAAGCTTTCAACCCACAAACCGCCAAAAAGTGTACCATCAACCCTATAAACTCTCAACCCAGAACCCTCAACGCTCAACCCTGGGCCTGGACCCTTACCATTTATAGTAATAGCAGTAGTAGTAGTAGTAGTAGTAGTTGTTGTTGTTGTAATAGTAATAGTAGTCGTAACGGTGATAACAGTGATAACAGAAAACGCATCTTTCGACTTCAGGCTGGGGCAGTGGGTGGTGAGGCTCTCCTGGGACGGCTCGGCGACTCTCAGGCAAAGATTCTGAGCATCCAAGTTGATCGAAATTGTTACGGTTCAGGGACCAGGGTTTACGGGAGTAGGGGTGAGAGCTTGCAATTTCAAGTTTAGGGCTTAGGATTCAGGGATTAGGTTTTAGGATTTTAGGCGTAGGGGCTAAAGATTAAGAATGTTTCAAAGTCCTCTATGCGGGCCCTTTCCTTCTAAAGACCATTGCGGAGATGTTCTGCCTGAGACAGGCTTGCTAGGGATTCTATGCTAGGCCTCTGTGAGGTCAACGGCTGAAATCATGAATGTTTTTCAATGGGGGCTGTGTTTTGGCAATTGGGGAGAGAACAACCACTGCACCTGACTGCGAATGGTATTTCTTTCATCCAAAATGGTTCCAGAATGAGCCAGAATGGCTTCATTTCAGTTCCTGGAGTTGTGTGATGAACTTGCCAGTTTGTTGGGACTATCTCCCGGGTATTTGCGTTTTACTTGTCGTGAGGGCATCCCATGTCTTGTACAGTTGCCACAATCTTCCTGCTAAATTCCCAAACCGCAAACCGCACGTAGCTCCGATACCCTTTCCTATCCGAAAGTGGATCGCATCTGAGGTTCAGGAAAGCCCGAACCCATAAAATCCTTGCGGCAGAGGGTTTCTCCAGGGAACAATTGAGGAAAGCATGTAAGTGTTGTTAGTGATCCTAGCATCATGTAGGGTAGATTCCTCAATCAGGGCGCGTTCAGGCCAAAACGTTATCGACATCATGGTCCCAAATTTCTTGTATGATTCTGGTATAGGGTGCCTCAAGTTGACCTCAAGATGATGTTGGTAAGTATTTACACCCTAGAGTATAAGGCTCTTCAGTTAAAACTGTCTGGACAGGGCTGCGTTCGCCGCGCAGCGGCAAGGGCGTGCAGCCACCTGCAGGAGCCATTCTTTTTTCATATGAGCTATAGTCTAAACTCCTTAAAGGGGGGTTATATAGGGGATTATATAGGAGACTACTGTAGGGTATATTAAGGGGGATACTAGGAGTTTAGACAATGGCTCATATGGCTTTGGCTTGAGGATGGATATGGGGCTTAGGGTTTAGGGTTTAGGGTATGGGGTTTCAGGTTTATGACAGAAGCTGAAGCCTTGAGTAGTTGTAAGCTTATTTTGTCTTTCGGGCACAGGGTTCTGTATTCATATAATCATGTGGTTTGTGGTCAGGTGTGTCGGGGTCTGGGTCTCAAAGGCTCCATGGGTTTAGGATTGGGGGTTCGAGGCTCAGGGTTGCTTGGGGCTCGCGGGGACTAGTGCAGTGAACTTTGGAAGGTCGGAGTCAGAGAATCTTAAGAGTCGTCCTCGTGCGCATCCAGAAGGATGCCAGAATTTTGTCAACTACCCAGCTGATTCGGCCCACAGCTTCTGGGCCATCATTAAGACAAGCGTACTTGGAGCTTCAGGGTAAGTATGGCGTACCTATCATTGAACTTATAGCCCCCTAAATGCCCTCATCTGCTTATATCTTGGTTTTACCAAAGCTGTCGGAAAATGGGGTTGCAATCACTCTGAACCTCCACGACTCCAGGCAGCAGTTTAGGGAACACCTGGGGCTTCCCAAAATTAGGGGTACTTTTTGGGGGGCCCCATAATAAGTATTATGGCATTATTGGGTCGATGTTTGGGTCCCCTGATTTTGGGAAACTACCGCTTCAAACAAAACACAACAGGCAATGATCTCCATTACCCAGGGAGCCCAACATGCCTTAATTAAGGAATATAGCTTAATTCATATTAGGGACCTTAGTACCATTTAGGGTATATACTCCGTAGTTAAGGAGTATTATTGGGCCCTCTGGGTACTGGGTGCAAAGACATGTTGGCAGTATCTTTCTATCGATGAGGCCTGATTAGCATACCATCATTCTCAAAAGGCTCCAGATAGTAGAACCCTAAAACCCAAACCCTGAACCCCAAACCCTAAACCCAACTTTCTCCTGGTACCCAGGGTTCATCGAAGGAACCCAGAAAAGAGAATCCCTACAATGACTCATAACATCTGCTTGCGGAGTTGTTGCCGCTGGGGCTGCTGGCTCGAAAGACTAGGTGACACCCTTTGTCAACGATGCATGCTACACGGGTAGGATACGCAACAAGTATTGACCGCTGGTAAGTCACATGGTCGCTGGGATCTTATGCAACACAAGCTGCTGTCTCCGTTTACATGGGACATTCTCTTTGTATGGTTAGACCCAGGCACTCCCTATAATGCCAGGCTGTAAAACTAACCCAGGAAATCAAGCCCTCACACAACGTGCGCTGCATAAGGCAAGCACACAGCCCCGATCAATCTTCTGAAGCATGACCCTGACCCTGCGATGAAGTTCACCACGAATAATCCTATCAAGGAGAGGACATGGAATCCTAGACCCTCTTAATCCTCATGTAATCCCTACGGGACCTAGAGTCCAGAATTCATATGCTCCTTATATGCCCCTATGTGCTAGCTCGAGTAATCCTGCACGTCTTTTGAGTCCCTGGCGGCACTGTACAGAGATGACAACTGCCGATCCAGAGAGCCATGGAGAAGCGCTGGATGTGCGAAACAGCTCGAGCCTAGGTCCCTATGGATTTCTCTAGGGCGTCTATAGGGTTCTAGAGGTTTCTCTCCTATATTACTTATTTAAGGTACCCACCTGATAGCTCCCTTGCCTGCGGTGGTTCAATGCTTTACGGTATTGCAGCCTTGGTTTGGGGGTTTTATTGCCGAGAAAATACGATTTGATGATGCAGTTTTTTTTGGGCGGGGTTGGGGGCTTCGGGACCTAAAGCCCTCCATTCTCAGGATACTGAAGCAGCGCTTGGTGCAACATGTGGGGGCGTGTTGTTCTCAAATTTCATTTGGAGCAAGGCAAGCAAGTTTCTGCCATGTTGGGCGATGGCCTGAGACTTAGGAGCCTCCTTCCGCGTTCAACGGACAAGTCCTGCAAGATTTGGGGCCCTTTTTGGGTGGCCGCCTGCCTGAAATATGAGTAGCCACGAACCACCCCTCTTTGGACATTCTTCCTGCCTGTAGACGCGTGATAATTAGGGTTTGATGTGGGGATCTTGGCCTTTCCACGAGACCTATGCCGGGGGTCTAGACTCAGCACTCAGCCTTTCCCACTTAGGCTGCAACAGCCCCTGGCCACTTCCGCTTGCAAAGACCCACGCCAAATAGATGGGCCACAAGATTTGTTTTGCCAAGAATTGACTCTGGGAGCTGCATGTGACAGGCATGAGTCTATAGGGGCCTTCACTTGATTGGTTGAGGCAAGGCCATTTGGTGTAGGCCGTATGGTGGAGGGGCAGGGCTGCTTGTTGGGGTTTCTATATGGGGGTTTTGGTATTTGGAACAAGGTACTGTTGGGACTGCGGAGTGCTGTTCTTGGTGTGGCATGCGATTACATCAAAATGCATTGCCGGCTCCCAAAACATTGGAAAGATAATCCACCAGGTACAACCAATTCGTGAATCAGCGGGACCGCCTTTTCAAATGCATGGCGGGATACCTGGAATCCAATACAGGAAGCTACCTTAGAAGTCGCTGGCAGGTGGTGTTCTGGCAAAAAGGATTCTCAGGGCCCAGCCGCCCCCTAACAGCAAAGGAGATGTCCAAGACTTGCCCTGCTTGTTTCCATTCAGAGCCCGCAACGCTTTTGTCAGGCGATCCTTCTGGAGAACATGGCCGGAATTTTGTCGCTTGCCTGAACTTTGTTAACAAGAGCTGTGCACAAGTCACTTTCCCTCGGGCCACACACCCTAAACCACTGGGCTGGGTGAACAGTAAACTGCGCAGCTGTTGTGTGTGGCCTTACAAAAGGCTTCCATATGGAAGTGTGGCTTCACAAATCAGGAATACCAAAAAGAAAAGTCCGAATACTCTGTAACATGATTCCCTCATAAAATTGTAACAAACATCAAGCTGCACACCAAAAACATGTACGTAGGCCTCCACAAAGATAAAGCCCCAGGGTGAGGTCCTCCCTAAAACGTAGTTTTCCAAGATCCCATTCTGGGGGGTCTCTATATCAAGGCTTTTTGTGTAATTATTGGGGTCTATATGGGGGCTTCCCAAATCCGGGCTACCTTACTTGTAATGAGGTCTAGAGTATTTTGCAATCTATATTGGGGTCCGCCTATTTTGGGAAATTACCATATTGCCGCCTTCTTGACAGAAACCCCGAAATAGCCCCAAGTGATGGTAGAAGCCCCGTCTTGAGGGGCGGTGCTGTGCTACACCCTGGAAAGGCTTATATAGGCCATCAAACTCACGTTCTCATGATAAGCACAGTAGAAGATGGAAAGTCGGAACGGCAGTAACCCCACGTCCTCTAGACTCCATAGGCAGACCCTGTGACAGCTCCAAAGAGCCAATCAGCTCATTAGGGTTGCGGATGGTTTTGAAAAAGTTGGGTCAGGGTTGGAGGGTAAATGTTAGAGGTTAGGGGTTAGAACTGCAGAGGAAACACCTTCATGAGACATCTTTACGGGGACCCCTTCCATGCTGAATCCTTCTCTTCAAACCCTTATCCGACCCGCGCCTGAGCTGGCTGGCAGAGGAAATGCTTACATTGCGAGACCTCTCACAATAATCCGCTCCCGCGATACCCCCCCAAAGCAGTTTGGGGTGTAGGATAGGGGTATATAGGGGAATGCGAAACAAAAGGATTCTTTTGTGGTTTCGTATAATAAGGGGGAGAATTCCTGCTTAGGGATTTACGGAGAAGAGACTAATGGGTCCTCGTTTCTGTGCTGAGGACTACAGTCTGACTTTAGTTGGGATTAAAACGGGACTTCAATCTACTCAAAGTACCTAGTCACCAATGTCCATGTACGCCATAAAGGAGAAAATAAGTCAAACTCATGTACTTGTAAGTCTTGTAGGCAAATTGCCCTCCAACTGCAGCCTGAAGGGCAATATGCACACCAAGGGCCAGGTAGGGAAACTCCCAAAGTATAGCCAGGTATTATCCTATAGTCCCCTATCAGAGCTATCGGCAACACTAGTCTTTTAAACTATGCCAGTCCAGCCCCCTAAACCCTAAACCGCATGAAAGGGTTGGCTTGATCTACCCGGACCTCGCCGTGGCATCACTGAACCATGGCGTTGATGCTTGTGCCGGCGGTGGTGCTGGGAGCGACTTTGCTTCAGATAGGGTTTAGGGGTTTAGGGTTTAGGGCCTGCGGAGGGGTTCAACCTGGATGAGTCGCTGCAGTCCAGATGCAAAAAGGGTTTTGGGCTTGGGCATTCTTACAGGACTTACAGTGGCATGTATGAGCTATAGTCTAGGGGAGTTTTTAGGGGTTATTAGGAGGTGTGCTAGGAGTTTATATTATAGCTCATATAGGGATTATTATACCCGGCTTAAGACCGTTACGACAACTTGAGGCCCTAAGCATGTGAAGTGCCTGCAGTCCGATTGCTCCCGAAATCCTAGAAAAGCCCTTAAAAGAACCGTAGTTTCCATTTTCTTTTCCATTATCCCAATATAACCCCAATGGAATATATACCCCTATTTAACTTGGGTACTGCTCCCCCTCGGTAACAGTTGGATAATATTTATAATATAAATGTATATAGCCCTTAATAGGACGCCTAATATAGAAAGTTACTGGGTGGGGGCAGTACCCAATATACAACCCCTAAACAGTAGTATAAACCTTCGGCTTCACACCTAAGCCTGGACAACGAAGCTCTAATTCCAAGATCCTTAATATGGGCACTAGTCTAAACTCCTTACAGGGGGGTTATATAGGGGATTATATAGGGGACTACTATAAGGGTTATTAAGGGGGATACTAGGAGTTTAGACAATGGCTCATATGGGCACCTACCTTTTCCTAACTATGGGCCCTTATTTGGCTTGTCGGGCTTTATAGAGTATATCATAGATACATAAGGACCGCCAGATTAACAGCCCATACTAGGGGCCCACATGTTGGACCTTAGACCCAAAACGCCAACCTGTCTTACTTCCTAAAAAATGATCTTCCCCCGGACCTGCTAATAGTCAACATTTCCCTTTGCCTCATAGTTGCAATATTGGAACGACGTGTTACTAGGTTGGGTGTGGGGCTGGAGATTAAACCCGAGGCCCGGAATGTGAGAAGATCATCTCGCAAGCATCTTCCATCAATGCTGTGTGCCTTGGCTGGGCTCTGGGCCTTGTTCCCAGGGAGCCCAACACCCCTGAATTAAGGAATATAGCTTAATTCATATTAGGGTCCTTAGTACCATCTAGGGAATATTCCTTAAGTAAGGGGTATTGGGCTCCGTGGGTGTGCGGGCTTAGGGCTTTGAAGACGGGATCGAGGGTCCAGGGTTGGGAGTTGGGGTTTAGGGTTTGAGTGATTTGACCATCCATCTGCTTGGTGGACATACTACCAGAATTTCTAGGCTATAAGCATCATACAGGTGCGTAATGAAAAAAGTCATGCAGACTTAGGTCCGTCTCCAGTGCCATAATGGTAGAAAGGAAGGGAGGGGCATAAAAGTTGCCATCTTGGTTAGAGCTACTACCCTCAGATAGAGATCCCAAAGCAAATGCTTGTTTTTCACGTTCGATTCTCCCTCCCTTACTTAAGGGGGACTACAAACCCTAAACCCTAAATAGTAGTTTCCATTGTCTTTTCCATTCCCCCAATATAATCCCAATAACCCCTTCCCAAGTTTTGAGATTCCCCGTGTGCGACCTTCAGGTACCCGTTGGGGTTATATTGGGGTGATATAGGGTCATATTGGGATAATGGAAAATGAAATGGAAACTACTCTTTAGGGTTTAGGGTTTCAGGGTTTACCACTGTCAGAATGGTTTCTTTTACCACTCTTCACACTAATTCTTTGGTTCTGTTTTCTGTTGGGCAGCGGGCCTCAGCTAAGCCCTGTAGTGCAGGCAGGCTTAGAGCGGCTTTTTCACACTCATCTACTACAGACCGGTCTGTTATGCTATGAGCACGGAAGCTCTAACTTCCACCTGGGTCAAGCATAGGAGCTATAGTCTAAACTCCGTTTAAAGGCGTTATATAGGGGACTATATTATCTAGTGGTTTAGGCAAATGGCTCGTATGAGCAATGCAGGTGCCAAAGCCTGAACGCAACAGCACCCCCAAATAACTGTTGTCTTTCAAATCATGGAAAGCTTTGAACGTTTTTTTGAAACTTCAGCTAACCGCTAACCCTGAAATTTAAAACGCAGAGAAGCCAGACAGGCATGTTTTTCTTGCCTTCAACTTTGCTAGGTTGAAGACGGTGCTTCGTAGTCAGCGTGCTGTATGTAGCTGTCGTTTCCGCGATTCTGTCTTTGCCCATGTTTAGATGCCATCTTCTTAAGGGTGCACTAAGCGCACTAGCCCCGAGAATAGTGCATAGCGACACTGCTGATGACAGGTTTAGCCTTATCGGCGGCATTCTGAGCATCTTGAGCATTCCCTTTATCAGAAGCTCCGTCGGATTCAGATATTTCTTGGAGCATTGAATCCTTGTAGGGGTGTTTTCAGAAGCCAGGGCAGTATTGTTCAGGCTACCAGTGCGAGGGTCACACGTGACTTTTGCAAGGTCCTTGCTTACTGTATTAGGGAAGTTGCTCCGGGGCAGGAGCATGGCGTCAGCAGCTTCGAGGTTTGAATTTCTGTGGTTTTTTCTTACGAACAGACGGGCAAACGCAGTATTCCACGATCTGTCTGTAAAGATTTTCAGCGAGGCGCATATCCGGGTCTTGCGGTCTGGAATTTGTGGTTCGTTTATTTAACTTCAGAACAGCTGCAGGAGTGCAGTTGATCAAGGACTGTTGCATACCCAGCTCCTCGATTGGCGCTTCCGTCTTATGATGGTTTCGTGTTTGATGTGTTTTCGAAATCGGAATACAGTCGTGAGCTTGCATACGTCATACCAGGGATACAAAATACATGGGTCTTGTTCCTTGTCACCAGCCCAAGCAAAACCCCGAGTGAGATGCCGACACGCAGCTAGAAAGATGAACGGTTCTGAGGGACCCTGGAGTTACTGTAGGCCATGATCCGCCGTTGTAACCCTTTATAAGTGCAATGCGTATCGCCTGTAGAACCCTAGGGCCCTAGGGTCTCCCCAAAGGCCACTGTGCATCCGCACAGAGCCGCTTCTTCACGCGTGCTGATAGTCGGAAAGGTACACTTCCACAACTGTGTCCAATGTAGAAGCCTGAAGAAATTGCTAATATCACGGTCCTAGTTCCTTGTAAAGGCTAGCTCAAATAGACCCGAACATATTGGTAGTAGGCCCCTACAGTAGCAGGGATTGTGAAAGATTTAGATGGCCCATGTGCAAAAAGTAGTGGCTGTGGTGCAGAGAGGGATGGTTCGTAAAGATTATCTGCCCTACGGAAGGCCGCAGGATGCAGCTGAGGGTGTGCAAAGAAGACGTAGCCAGCTAAGAACACTCCCTTGTCAGGGGGCCAGAAAGGGTTTCGAGAGTTGCGGTATAAGCATGCAATGCCAGGACGTTAGCACGAGTGACGGAATGATTTTGATCATTTCCCTGATAGATGGAACGTGGATGCTCCTAGACTCTCCTAGCCGTCCTAGACCCGACAGCAAGCAGCAAGATCTCCGAGCGAGCGATCCTTGCTGTAACCCTTAGGCAACAAAGGAAAGAACGGTTATCTTAACAAAGGCAGCTGCGCAGATCATTTTGGAAGACGGCCGATGCTCATCCTTGCTTTCCTGAGCTCGAAGGACTGTTATGGTGGATTTATTTCTTGGCTTTGGGCTGGGATGAGCGCGTAGATGTTTACATTCTTACATCGGGGACAACAGCATTGTCACCATTGTCTCAAGGTGCAAAGTCATGCTTTTCACATGTTTTCACACAAAAGGAGATGGATCTTGTGCAGCGTAGTGGAACGTACATGAGGCTTTTCAGGCGATGTAGTAGTGGTCATGTGAAAGTGTTTTTTGCTGGTGAGGCTGGCAACCATTTGGAGCGTTCAAGTTCAACTTGGGGGTTGGGCTGTTCAGGGCTGGGATGGGGACAGCAGCTGAAGTGCCATTGTGTGACGTTGACACGCTTCAAAAACAGACTTGAGTTGGCTAGGAGTCGTCGCAGACTTCATATGCAAATAGCCTCATACTGACTGACAAGTCCAGAACGCAACATGTTGGTTCTCGAACTGGGATCCTCGGTCCTCGGCCAGGACTCATATGTTTATGCGGTGTTGGCTTTGTGCGTGTAGCGCCGCTTCTTTGTCAAATACGCCATTCTTGTTCGTACCATTATGATTACGATTACGTACCATTACAATACGATTATTATTGCTCAAAATTGATCACGCGTAGAGCGTTTTCTCATTTTTGCTCAAAATCAAGCTCTTGCGTGGAGAGTCCGCGCCTTGCTGAAGATGGAGCTCTGGCATGGAGCGTCCCCGCATTTTGCCCCCGAAGAAAGCTCTGACGAGAAGCAGCATTTTGAAATTGAGCTCTCGCATGGAGTTTTTGCTCAAAAATCTTGCTTTGGCGTGGAGCGTCCTCACAAAGGGAAAACAACAAGGGGAGGGAGGCAAAAACAGGAAAGTAATAAAACAAATCCACCCGCTCTCTTGTCATGATACTTGTTGGATGTAGCCTTGCGCTTTTGAGCCCAACAGTCCAGGCGCCGCTGATTGCGCTCCTTTTTGTGGCTTATGATGGGGCGTCCATCTACTACTTCTTCGTGTGCATCCTGGTTCCAGTCCTGTTTCCTGGGCCAATGCTGTTCTGGCGGCGGGCTTAGTTCAACCGTAGTCTAGGACCAACAGAGCTAGCAAGAATGAGAGAAAAAGTGTTAAAGATGAGTGAGGAAGAAAAAGCTAGGGTTCCACCCTGTCCGGGCCCAGCGCAGCTTTTTGGTGAAGCGGCTATCTCATTGGCGGGTGTCTAGGAGTCAACACGTCAACCCCAGAGAAACAAACGTGACTTTCCTTCATCTTTAGTCCAACCCTGGGGAGGCTGTCTTGACCTAGGAAGTCTACTCGGTACAAAGGGCTATGGGTTTCATGCTGGTGGTGGTATGTAGATTTACTCAAAAAAATTCCGAGTATATATATATATATAGCCAAGGGGACCCCACATGCCACATGGGGTGCATCTTCCAACGTCATAAAACTGATAGCGTCAGCTTCAGGAGATGTGGTTTCGGTGTTTGGGGTTCTGGGTTTATGGTTTGCAACAAGAGTCACAAGCTTGCCTCAGGTGATAGTACCGTGAGAGAAACCATGCAGAAGATGAGGTGGCAACGATATCCTTTCTGTTTGCTTGGTCCGTATCTCCCACCATGGCCCAGTCCTAGGGGTCTCATGGATCCGTTACACCCCAAGCATGAATAACAAAGACCCAGAATGATGATCAAACGCATATGCTAGTTGCCCTAAACGGAGGGACGGTAGGACCAGGTAGTGCAGCTCGAAGTACTAGTAGGACAAGTAGATCTATTAAAATCGGGACGTTTCCGGCCGGACAATAATATTTTTGCCGCCCCTTTATCATTCAGATTGGGATTTGTTTTTATATTTTTGGACTCCGGAGTTGTTAGAAAGCAATTTATTGTCCGGGATTTTTCCGGCCCGGTGCTATTGTCACCCCGTTTATTAATGCTACCAAAACATTACTCATAAGCTCCGGAATCCAGTTGTCAAAAGCAAGAGAAGCTTACTTATAAGCTCCGAGATCCAGATGTTCAGAGGCTGTGGATCAACTGTAAGGCCCAAGTATATACCATATAGCTACATGGACCCCGGGTTCAGAAGCCCGAAACCCTAAATCATTTGTAAGCTCCCAAATCCAGTGGTTCAGAGGCTGTGGATCAACGACCTCACCAAGCCCAGCGACCGAGGGCAAATGTACGGCCGCCTGAATGCTGCCCAGAACGTCGAAGGCACGCGCAAAAGTAAGGGTTCCTTTCGCGGCGTTACATTGGGATATGCAGGGTTTATGAGGATTGTATAGGGACAACGGAAAAGAAAAGGACAGCTACTATTTAGGGTTTGGTCTTCAGGGGTTTCCAAAATTATGGGTAGCCTTTTGAGGGTCCCAATGATAGGGATTGTCTTATTTCCGGGTCTATATTGGGGTCCCACTATTTATGGAAACTGCCATGTGGTTTCAGGGTAAGGTCTTTTGGCTAAGCTCTTGATGAAGCCACGGGTTCGGCGAGGTAGCCTGTGATATGCTGATGTTTGAATCTTAGTAGACCTCCTATGCCCTTGAATCTACTTTCCCTTCGGTACCGACAGGCAGTTCTAGCATCCAATAGCTCGTCCTGGAAGATGTCTCAAGACATTCGTACCAAAAGCAATCTGCATCATGAATTCCCCTTCAAACCTGTCCAGAACAGCATGGCGGTCAAAAGTCTAGGTCAAACAAACCAAGCCAAAATGATAATCTTGAGGACGCGACCCCCTCTGAATCCCACGAACCGGAGAAGGACAGGGCTCAGTGTTTGGGGATCAGTGTTTAGGGCTTAGAGCTCCGCAGAGAGCAATCTCCAGGTATCATCGTGCCCCTAGCAGCGTTCATCGCGCATGGACCATCGGCCGCCGCTTGGTATACAAGGTGAAGGGTTTGGGGTCATTTAGGGCTTAGATTGACACAGGGTGCTGTATCGAGTCCGCAAGGCTTTTTTGAGGTTCAGGTCTTGGCACCACTCTCAATTGTCATCTGTAACTGGGGATGAACCCTACATGCGAATTGGGGTGTCCGACATGAGACCAGTCAGGAAAATTGCATGTAGGCTTATGGGCTTGGATGATGAGAATCAGCATGCTCCCAGACACTGTAGGTCAAACCGGCGCTTCCCATCAAAACCCAAACCTTGGGTTCCTCTTCAAGGGGTGGCTTTTAGCTGTTTGAAAGATTCGGCTCTCCAGGTTTTGACGTTTAGTGTGTAGGGCTTTGGGAATGTTAGCAAAAAAAAGGGGACCTGAGTGTAAACGTCGAGGTTTCAGCAAGAAGGTGCATAGGATGTTGGGCCATGGACGTGCAGGAGTGGGAATTTGCGTGGAGGTTTAGGTATGAGATCATTCTTCCGGTTGCAGACCCTCAGCGGTTGCTCAAGTTATGGCTGCGAAGTAGTAGCAAGCAACACCCAGGGCAATCGAATTGGGTCTCTGGACTAACTCGGTCACGCGGCGCGGCTCTTTGAGCGGATTGGTGCTTAACCTGAGTTTCTGCAGGATAAAAGAAAGGCAAGAGGACAGTAATCAAATCCTTCACATCAGACATTAACAAGTGTCAAGCATGATGGGCTCGCGCTCAGGGCCTTGTTTTATCCAACACCGACTTTGCTTCCTGCTTGACGCATGTGTCATTCAATCCACGGTAGCTTTTGTTCGGTTAAATGTGATTGTACGAACGTCTTATGCAGAAGCTTCGCGAGATTATGTGGTGAATCCGTCTGTAAAAGCATCGAGAGCGATGCCCCCCTAAACCCTAAACCCTAAACCGTCTGATAAACTGCTGAAGCCGTCAGCAAACCAAAGCACCCAGAGAGCCCAATATCCCTTAAGAATATAGAGGGGTATATTGGGGTTATATTGGGATAATGGAAAAGAAAATGGAAACTACTATAGTATATTGGGGTTATTTTGGGGTTATATAGGGATAATGGAAAAGAAAATGGAAACCACTATAGTGGGTTAAGGGTATATCTTGGGGTATATATTGGGGTTATATAGGGATAATGGAAAAGAAAATGGAAACCACTATAGTGGGTTAAGGGTATATATTGGGGTATATATTGGCGTTATATAGGGATAATGGAAAAGAAAATGGAAACTACTATAAGGGTTATATATGGGGTATTCATTAAGGAGTGTACGCTACGTGATATTAAGGTCGCTTATATCCTTTAAGGTATGTTTCCTGAACTATGGGGTATTGGGACTGTATTGGGCTCCCTGGATGGCGGATTGATGGAGTTTTCCTTTTGTACCCTTAGAGTTTGTGCCCTTGGGTTTGGATCCCACAAGCTATGGACTATGGCCCAAAATCTGGTTAAATACTTAAAGTCTCTGACAGGTGGTACCTATGTCACACTATATGATGACACTCCAGGTTTTGAACTTTGTTGACGCAAAGAGCTCAAACCCTCCCAGGTGCCACCCAGGAGCCCTCTATGCTGATATATGCATCAGGGTCGAGACATACAGGGCTTCTAGAGCGTGTATAGAGGAAGTTCTAGAGTTATGTAGAAAGCTTACAGGGGGTTCATAGCTTGTATGGAAGGTTCATAAAAGGATTAAAAACTTCCGGAGGGTTCGTAAACGCTTCATCAGGGTGTTTTATTGAGGGCTTCCAGAGGTAACCACCCTGTGGTTCTGTGGCCCTGTGGTCTGGGCTCTGCGGTGAGGGTTTATTGTTGAGAGGGTTTACAGGGGTTTCACGGACAGTCCGGGAACCACCCATGGGGGAGAGTTGGGCGACTTGGAAGGCGGAGCGCGAATGCCTGTCCAGGCAAGTATCAGGATATGTAGGGCTTGTACGATTTCAGCCTCTTCGGGTTTGGGGCCCAATACCCCTTAACTAAGGGATAGAGCTATCTTCATATCATGGGCGGTATGTTCCTTAGATTCAGGGGCCTTGGGCTCTCTGGACTTAAGGCTTAAAAGTGAGCAACCAAGGTGCTGGTTCTAGCTGCTATCCGTGTGGCCGGATTCCTGACGGTTCTCTGCTCCTCTGCGGCAGTATCAAGCCTCGAGCCTCACAAACCATTGTTGGGGCGCACTTTTGCCCCCGATTCGAAGCCTCCGTGTTGGGTCATGGGTTGGAGACTGCCCGCACCAAGCAACAGTTGGACATCATCTAGAATAAGACGACGCAGCCCGGTGATCCTCATTATACACGTGTACGGGGTGGGGGCAGTACCCAAACCCTGAACGCGTACGTAGCTTCCATTTTCTTTTCCAGTATCCCTATATCATCGACTTTTTCTAGGTGGGGCCAGCACCCAGTTCATGGACAGACCAAAGCCCAAGAATTTGAGTTTGGGTTGCAAGGTCCTTGATGCATTGGATTTAGGGTTTGGGGTTTAGGTTTAGGTCCTCGATGAATTTGCTAACGAACCCCCCTACACTATCCGTTGTTGGGGTTCTCCCTCAAGTAGGTGTATGTAGGCATCAAAGTAAAATCAGCGGTGATTGAGAAGAAAGGGATCCAAAAAAAGATCGTATTTATTGACCCCTGTCCAGTTTTGATCTTTCACCCAGTGGGTGGTTAGGAGACACCAAAAGCCGTGCTTCTCAGCAAGCAACCTAACCTTGTCAGGCAGGGGGAGGCGGTGTTGACGGTTGAAGGTTTTGTTATTTCTGTTCGCACGTTCCCCAATATGTAGGATTCTACGGATCTTGAGCCCCCAGTCAGCAAACTTGTGCAAAACAAGGAGTATGCAGCATAAAAATGAGCCCGCCTGGCAGTTGCAACCTTTTGGGTGCATGTCCCCACCCCATTCCTTCAGCCCAACGTTGAGAAAGAATTGTACACAAACTGCATAGGGACAGTTGTTTGGACTTAGAGCTGAGCGTTTTGTGACACTTTCCAGGATGGAGGCTTTCCAGGGCGCAGACCGGATGACCTGCCAGGGTAACGAGGGTCCAACAGAAGGGGCAAAACAGGATTCTCCAGCCAGACGACGCAACAGCCTTAAATTATGGTGTTATCTATTCTCCAATATCACCCCGGCGCACTGATAGAATCTTCCAAGGCTTCGTGCAAGAGTCGTTGCCAGCAGACATGTTGGGCGGATCGGCCAGGACAGCAATGTCGTGACGCGTAGGGTTTAGGGTTCAGTTAAGGCTTCAGGATTTATTGCTTTGGGTTCAAGGAGGTTAAGGATTTAGGGTTCAGGGTTTAGGGCTGTTGTACTGGCAAGGATCTCAAAGAGCCCAGCTGCAAAAATGGCTTCAGGATTGAGAGTCTGGAATCCTCCTCAACCAGGCAATAAGGAGTAAAAAAAGAGTTGTCACTAGAAGAGTGAGAGTTGTTCCAGCAGTGAGACATGCTTAGACCTTTCCGATTAAAAGAGGTTTTGGTTCCCCATCCCCTAGAAGCAGGGCCCTATCACTGTCATGTGACTCGTATGGTCCTTATCCTAGGGGTTGGGGCAAACCACAATCCTTTCAATTTCTCCCACTTTCCTGAACTCTACAGTAGATCCTACACATCCCTATAATCAAAAACCGCATAAGATGCATGGTAGGTTGCCGAAACTACAGTATGGTCCCGGTTTGTGCGTACCCTCTTTATTCGACCACCCCAGCGCATGGCTTCAGCAAGAACTCGAAGGCCATTACCCGAGCTCCCTCGCCCCATCAGGCTTTAGGGGCTGCTGATGCTTTTTTGGACTTGAGATTTTTATGAGCTATAGTCTAAACTCTTAGTATCCCCCTTCATAACCCCTATAATAGTTCCATATATAGTCCCCTATAAGGAGTTTAGATTATGGCTCTTATGGGTTTCAGTCTCAGTCTTGTTTATTTTTGGTTGTGGGTTAGGGTGCGTGGGGATATGTCGGAGCCCGTCTCAATTCCCGCAGCCCCTCTTCCCCTATGGTTGAACACCCACCAAAGATGTGGTAGTTTCCCAAAATAAGGGGACCCCAATATACGCCCCAATATACTATAGTCCTTATTGTAGGGATCCCCAACATGGTACCCCCAATTTTGAGAAACCCCCACTGGAAATTCTTCGGGCTGAAAAATCAGCCCACTTGTGAAAAGCCACGGCATTCAGCCCAATTGGATCGAATCAGCCCAGTTCAACATGACACAATGAAATCAGCTCATTTCATGCGTCGGTCTGCAAATATGTACAAACGAACAATCGATGGATTACGTATCGAACAAAGACCTCAAGCCAACACCTTGAGACCATTCCTTCCCGAGACCCAGAACCTGGAAACGCTGCGTGACAATCCTCCGAGGCTTGATCGAGGCATTTGCTCAAATATGAGCAGTTTGAATGACAACTTTGTTTTCCATTGGAGAAGCTTTTCACGAGAAGCCATGAGATGAAAGACTGCCTGCTGAGACGTCTGAACGTGCGATCTCAACCCAGCTCGTCGGGTTCAAACAACCTCATAGTCAGGCCGGGTCTTCGAGATTGGGATGTTCCATACCTCACCACTGCAGACCTGCTTCTGCGGTTACTTCAATCTGATTTCGGACAACCTAACACTACCTGTTTTGATCGCTTTTCTGCGAAGCGCCTCACAAAACAACCATTTGCTCAAATCAGCCCAGCTTCATTGGGCTGATCTTTGGGTACGGGCCATTCCGTCCAATTCCCGGGGGTCATTCCGGCCAATTTGTTGCTCACTTTTTCAGTGAACATGCTTCTGCCCCAAATCAGCCCACTTCGCATTTTCCAAAAGGCAAGACTCTTTGCGTTCCCCCTTGCAAGCGGAAACATTCCACAGCAGAGCGCGTATAGAATGTCCAAAAACGAAGCCGAAGCCTCGTGGCCGCAGTCAAACGCATGTCTGCAGGATCTCGCAGACGACCCGGCGGCAGGTTGTTTAATTCATGTCTACAAGGCCGGTGCAGTTCCAAATGTATTTGAATGGGTCATAGTTCTTTGCATTCGGCATCATCGCTTTTGTGTCCGTGTTTGTTCAGGCTGCATTTGAAAATCGCCCACCACTTCCTGTGCACTCTAGTGTGGTGAATGTGCCACGTTCAATGCTTGTGTGGTCCACGCTCTTCACAGCTCATCCAGCCTGTCGACAAGTTTTGTGCACGGGAAAGTACGCGCCGCAGACTGTCATGGTTTGCAACCCAGCACTGCCTGGACCAGAGGCAGCAGTCGGCATCAAGTTGGCACCATTCAGCTAGCGAAGTACCAAGAACAGTGTGAGAGTAGAAATATTTGCATCAGGATCCGACAGTTAACCCAGGATAAGGGCTTCGATAATGGGCGTTCAGTCCCAAACAAGAAGATCAGCCCACAAGCTTGTTTGGAAAGACAATCCGGCCAAACACCCGAAAATTCTTTTGTGTTTTTCAAAAAGGCTGAATTTTCTATCTACATGTTCCAATAATTTCCATTTTCTCGTCCATTTGATTCTCCGTTATTGTGTGTGTAAATCCTAAACTTAAGGCTTAATCAGAAGAAACCGCGCATGGGCACAATTGATTTACCATGCGTAGCAAATTGCGCGGGCCACGGGTGACCATTGTTTCTTCAACTCAAGTCAGGACCATACACAAAATTCTGAGTTCTTAACCACCTTAGCGCAGTACCACGCAGAAGTCATGAGCAATGGCCCTTTTTCTAACCCGCAAGCCCAGGTGATTGCCAGATACGCCTTTGAAACCATATTGGACCGCTTGACTCCTTGAGTTTTGTGAAAAGTAATGCGAAGCCTTGATGCAGGAGCGCGCTCACAGACGGTAAGGATGCCTTCCTTGCACGGTGGTGCCTTTGATGATAGCCAGGTTGAGGGCTGTGAGGTGTGTGGGGTTCGGATGTTCGGATTAAGCAGTTACATATCCATCTACCAAGATGTCCTCCGTACTTGGTTGGGGGAGGTTGAAGCTCATGTATGTATATTTCTAACAGTCGGCTCCTCCATCTACCCCAGAAAGCATTTTAGTCCCTAATATAAGCAACAGGTCGACTCTCACGCTCGGTTTGGGGTTTCGGGCTTGGTGTGAGGGATTTGGACGTTTGAGACATGATGCTGTAGCTTGTTGCAATGTCCGCCAATGCAGAACTTAGATTTGCGCGAAAATCCCAGTTCCGTCAGTTAAGAGCCTGGCCTGGTTCGTTACTTGTTCTCATCCTTCATGCCCGCTGCCTGCTCATATGGGCCCTAAAGGACTCGGGGTGGTGGAACCCTTGGTGCGATCACCCTCGGCAAGAACTTTAGCCACACCCAACCAATACTACAGCTAGTGTTGTACCATCACAAGTAAGTAGCACAACTATCATCAATTTTCTCATTCAGTCTTGCAATCCTTGATGTTCTTATTTGGCCTGCCGACCTGAGTGCGCGATGCACAGAGCAGGGCATCGCGGGGTAATTGGTCGAACTATGGTTCATGCCTGCTGCGACTCTTCAACAAGATATCTTGACGCAGCCTTTCTTCAGTCGGGGAGTGCTCGAAGGTTTTTCTTGACTTGGGAAGTCTACTTCACCATAGAAATGTTCAGTAAGGTCTTCTGCATGATTTAATAGTCATGAGTACCTAACCCTGAATTTGAACCCCCCTAAACTAATAGGCAGGCTGCGGCAGACTCACAAGGTGTTCTGCAGTCAAGCTAGATGGCATCCGATGCTGTGTGAGTTTTGTTGTGAAGGTGTCGCTTTGTCTACGTACACTTGACAGGGAAAATCCAGGTCATAAGCAGGTAATGCCCCGAGGCCCCTCATCGCTGCGATAGGCATTATCGTAGATAGCACTCCTCTTCCGCAATATGCTTGCCTAGTTTCGGGATAAGATTGGGGATCCCCATGTCAATATACGTTCATATCCTCAAGGTAAGAGCACCTAGAACCAGAATTGGTAGCAGTCTGGATGTAGAGGGCTCAGGCTTTCTAGCAGCTAGCACGGGCTGCTGTTGCAGAAATGATATGAAATCATCACACTTGCAGAAACCATGTTCGGCACCACATATAAATCTGTAGGGTGATCCCTGGTTCAGGGCTTCCTGGGTTCCTGGGGAGGAACTTAGCGCAAGCTTCCCGTATATGCATCCCATAATTGCAACTTAGTTCCAGTCCCTTAAGAGCCTGAAAGATTAAGGCATAAGTTAAGGACCTGCACTGTCACAGGAAAAACGTCGGTAAGCTTTTTGCGGACCGATCGCTTTGCTTGATGCCCCTCGTCCTGGGTGTTTCAAGGTTTGTGAGCACGCAGCAGTTTCGCCACAATCGGAACCGTTGGCTACGTCAGCAAAAGGATAGCTCGGTACGTGGGCAATGTATGTTCAGGACTAAGACATGTCTTGGCTTATGGAAGTTGAGGCCATCTTCATGCAGCCCGTCACTCATCATAGCCCTTATCTACAGAGACATTCATCAGGGGACCGCCTAGTTTGAGGAAACCCGGTTTAGTGTCTTTCTGGTTTGAAAGGCAGGACTGAGAATTGTGACCCTAAACCCTAGAACCCTGTAGTCCCCGTGAAGTAGATAGAATATGGCTTTGGGTATGTGATAATAAGATCCCCAAAAACCTCATATTCTATTTTTTAAGGGGATTAGAAACCGTAAATAAACTCGAAACCCAGCCCACGGAGGCACGCTAACACAGGGAGCGATATTGTGGACGATTGAGAAACTTTGCATCACCCTGTAGGACCTATAGTCTAAACTCCTTAACGGGGCTTATCTACTAGAGTATTCTAGGGCTTATCAAGGGGGATACTCGGAGTTTGTCACTATAGCTCTTATGCTTGCAAACAACATCGCAGCCGCAACAACACTCGTATCAACAGTTTGACATGGAGACTGGTACAGTTTGACATGTCATGTGCACTGAATTGCTGCACGTCTCGCCTTTAAAGGGTGCGGAGAATTGAGTGTCAAGTGAGAGCAGAAGCGATGCAAGATTTACCCAATCACCAGTATCATGGTGGAAGCAGACAAGCAATCAAGGGTAATGGCCTGTCACCTTGCTATAAGGGGATTATGCTGGGGTTATATTTGGCTATATTGGAACAATGGAAAGGAAATATTGGAACAATGGAAAGGAAAATGGAAATTACTATACCGGGTTTAATACGAGACTCACAAGATTCACCTAGAGCGGCTAGGAGTGCGAGCTGCTGATTTCCTTGGATGTTTGGAGTGTAGGCTTTCGTAATTTTCAAGTTTGTAGTGGTCTCAGAACTTTGACTCCATGGAGGACTTGAGTCAGTTAGTGGTGTTACGCCCCTTTGGACTTATTGTAAAACCTTTCAGCACCGAGAATTCTACTTCTCAAGACCCCTCCAAGACAAGCGGGCTCGCCATTTCTGGAAGGACAAGCTTGTTCCGGCTTTATACGAGCTGTGAAGTTCTTAGCGCCTTATGATATCCTGCGACTAATGTACAGCTTGCATGACCATACCTAACTTGTTGCTTGTTAGTAGGGAATGGAGAAATGGATCCTGGATCCTGTAGCTACAACAATATAGCAATTCCTTTTCCATTGCTTCTTCCTGTACTCACGACGAGAAAGACAATCCAACACTCTCTCTCTCTCCCCCTCTCCCCGTCTCTCCCTTTCCCTGTCTCTCCCCTCTCCCCCTTTCCCCCCTCTCCTTGTAAAAACCTTCAGTTCTCCTTTCATTTTCCAGTTGATTCTCCATTATGCTCTTACATAAGCCCCAAATCGTCCCTGTATCCACCCTAAGCAATGCTCGGAATTCTGGCATTTCACAAAGCTTAAGGTTCAGGAACCCTTAAGGGGCCCCATATGGGGGAACACATACTTCAGATAAGGACTCCCCAAGACCTCCCTAAAGCATTTCTAGGGCTCCCTGAGCTCCCAAATGGTCTCCTGACATGGAGCCCTGGTATATGGCCCCTCCCCAACCCTGAACCCTTTACCAGGGGATACGGGATTTTGGCCATCAGCCGTACTATCTCCTTCCTCAAGCTTCTTGACACTCCTCCCCAATATTCCTTCCTAGCCCTCTACACCCTAAACTTGGAGTTTAGGGTTTAGGTAAAGTCGTTATATACTATACTGTATACTATAAACCCTCAACCCTAAACCCTATCCCTGCAAGTATCAGCTCCTGCCAAAGGATGGGGGTTGGCATGATTGGTCTCCTAAACTCTACTGGCTTGGCGGCCGTCTCCTTCCTATACTGCAAGGAGCTGTGGGTTTATGGTCCCCCTTAAGCAAATCGAATATGGGGTACATGGGGATCTTTTTAGAATATACCCAAAGCCATATTCTATCTACTTAAGGGGACTATAGGGCTCTAGGGTTAAGGGTTGCAAGGAACCGTGGGTTAGATGGCTTTCAGGTTGAGTTTCTTTGGCTTTAAGGTCGGACTCTGCCCAAGACTAACATGAGCCATAGTCCAAACTCCTAGTACGCCCTGTAATAACGCCTATAGTAATCCCCGATATAACCTCCTTAAAGAGTGTAGACTATACCTAAACCCTCAATCCTAAACCAAACCCTCATAATACTCCCCTATATAACCCCTTTAAGGAGTTTAGACTACAGCTCACATGACCATCCTTCTTAGAGGTCCCAGAAACATCAAAGAGGGCATCCCTGTAACTTTGGGCAGGTGGTATAGGTCACCAGGGCTGGTGGCATAATCTAGGGATCTAGAGTATATATTGGGGATTATATAGGGATATTGGAAAAGAAAATGGAAATTACTATAATAGGGAGTTATATAGGGTTTAGGGTTTATACTGACAGTCCCCCGGTAATGACATGTATTCCCCAGAGACAACACTCTACGAATGAGGTAGATGGGGAGTTTCATTGTTAGGAGAGGGAGTCCGTGTATGACCTATACATATTCCTTCCCGGAATCCTTGTAGAATCCACTTTAGAAGCCTAGCTTGCGTTGCATGTACCATTTGGTTCTTCGTTATTGAAGCTGTTTCAGTCTTATTCTGTTTCAAACTCGAAGCCCCAAACCTTGAGGAAGGGTGGGGACGCTTTGCTAATGATCAGGGGGTACTTAGAAGCTCAGGTAACTCAAAACTGTGCTGACGGCCCCACTTGTCAGCCGCTTAGGCCCTTTAATCTGATGGTACTAATGACAGCCTGGAAACTACACTAAAATTTGGATCATTCCCCCTTAGCATTTCTTGCTGCTCCGCTTTCTGTAAATAGTAAAGGGGAACGACTCAAACTATAATTGGGTTGTGTTTATGCGGAAATTCCAAGTATGTGCTATAGTCATATTTTCAGGGGCTTATGTAGGTCTCTACAACTCAAGGTGTATACAGGGGCTTATAGGACTCTGGGTAGTTCTGGGTGGGGGTGTCAGTCCCCTACCTTAGGTTTCCATACTTATTCTTCTTACAACCTTCTACCCCCTCATAGTGTTGCCAGGGCGCCTCAGGGCATTGATGAGATTCAACCCCCAAGGGAACCTGCCTACAGGCCTTGCGCCATGCATGTAGCAAAAAAAGAAAGCCATCCCAAACCCTCATTCAAACCCTCCCTAAACCGTAGAGTGCAGGGACATGTACATGTTTGAGGCCAGTTGGTTACATCTCAGAACTTCTACCCCTAATGCGCGCCTAATCCAAATCCCTGGAGGACGTGTTTGGTACCGACATGACGGGCTTTGCTCCGATAGTCACAGTCTCTACTGTGCCTCGGATTCTCACGGAGGACCATTTGTTTGCAGGCTTGCGGCGTCTAAAGCTACTGGTAGCATTACTAGGTCTCCATGTGTCAGAAGTAGTCGTTTTCAGTAGCGGTGGTGATCATAGTAGTAGGATTAAACACCGTAGCACGAGAAGCTGCTCTAGAAGGAGGAGGAATTGAGGGAGGAGACTCCGAACAGTGCAGAGTTGCCAATCCCATTTGCTTAGTGGCCAGAGTAAGAGATCACAGCTCAACTGCTCTTCGCGCTGTTTGGGGGTGGAGACGACAATCACTGAAAGTCCCTGCCCCCGTCATGCGTCATGAGACGTAAACGGCTCAGGGCCTTAGGGAGTGGATACGTCTCAAATTTATGCTGTAGTTACCCTGTACGCTGCTGTACAGGTCCTGGAAAGCTTCTGCTCGCCTCGGAGGAGGTAAGGTAATCATAATGTTTCTTCCCAACAGGCTGCTGTAGAAGCTTTTGCAGGCCTTAGCGAAGAAACTTCAAGATCAAGCCCCTGATGAGCCCTGATAGGGTGTTGGAGAGCTAGTCGAGATGCACCCCTATCAGTGTCCATACACAAACAATCCCTTGAAGGGGTAATGGTGTGGTGTATTAAGTCTTGCTAGCTGCTAGCTTCCTTTTTGGGGGCCGTCACTGAATGGGGGCTGATCGTGGGGTTCTCCTATGTCTTGAGGTCTGCTTATGGTTCTCCTTAAGTAGATAGAATATGGGATATATGGGGTCCAACTATAACATACCTAAAACCATATTCTATCTTCTAAAGGGGGACTATATGGTTTGCTTAGGGATGGCTAGACACTCGCGGAAGCTGGCTCCACGGTAGAAGTAGTTCTGCCAGGTCCCAAGCGTGTTCAACGTGTTCAAAGGACAAGGGAACCTATATAGTAATCCGCAGGCTCTTGCAGGTTCCCTTCAGCCACCCCTAAACCCTATATATCCCTATATATCCATTCTGAAATTTTTGCGCCTGAATGACTCAAGATTGCTTAGAACCAACGGGGGGCAACATGATCGCATATATCATGTTTCCTTCTCTTTGGGAAAAGCCAGACGGTGAGCATATTTTGGCTAGACGTGGCGGTCTCAGAATCTGTGGGCTCGGAAGGAATCCTGCTGCCAAACATGTAGAGTCTCTCACCAGATTCAGACTCTTGAATGGAGACCACTCCCTCACCTTCAACACCCACACAGGTATCCCTGGATTCCAGGGATAGTGGAAAATAAAATGGAAGCTATAGGGATGATATATAGGGTTTAGGGTTTAGGCTTTATAGTATATTGGGGTTATCAAATGATATTGGGGCTAAATTGGGATAGTGGAAAATTTAATGGGAACTACTATTTAGGGGCCCCTACGGCCCTACCTTGGGAAATTACCATGTACATGCAGCCACCCAGGTCAGCAACGGCTTGGCGCAGCTCTTCCTTCTGAAGCCCCTGGAGAAGAAGGCTAGGTACTACAGAAGCCTAGAGAATTACTTAGATCAACATGAGCATAATCAACGACGAACCTTTGGAGGACTGGCATACTGGGGGACGGTTAAAGTAACCCCTCAAACGCTGGGTTAAACATACTAAATGCTATGCCGGTCTCATGTGAGGCTCCTGCTGTTATGTGGGCCCTCTGTACTAAGGGTTGTCGAATTCTGAGTAGTACCCTAAACCCTAAACCCCAATGTCAAGGTTCTTTGATCAGCTTAAGAGGACAGAGCTTCATTGTTCTCACTCCCTTCCTGGTACCTCATACGGTTGATACCAACAACCTTGCATGACCCTAAGTACCTAGGGAATCATGGTATTAGATGTGCTAAGGTCATGCAGGATTTTTTAGTATCAAGATTATCAATCCCTATAGAAGCCCAGAAGGTCAGTTGCCATTTCGATGTCCAGGTGCTTTTCCATATGAACTCCTAAACCCCAAACGATCGTACTACTGGTGGAGGCTTTCATCTGGGTTTCCCTGGCTACTCAACTCCCAGGAAAAAGACCTCTGCTTCAGGGTTTAGGGTTGAGTATTCTAAAGGGGAGCTTTCTCAAAGTCTTCCCCACATGCTTTTGAGGGAAAACTTGATAATCCTCAAGAAAACTTAGTATCCCCTAAGTACGGCTACCTGTAGGAATCTGCCCTAAACCCTAAAGTCCACACATGAAGCAGGCTGGTATTCGAGCTATCTTCATGATCGCCATCATTTCCGGCACTTGCCGCCTGGATGCGAAAGGGAAACTTTGAAGGCTTTTGAAGCCATCAAGACTACTTACCTACTGTTACAAAGTGTAGTAATTCAGACAAAGTCCACTTCTAAGGCTGCCCCTGCATGGATCTGAAGTTTGCTACTTTCTCCCGTTCAGTGCTTCTCCCACTCATGGCCTAGTGCGAACCGCCAGAATTTCTAGCCTGAGGGCTGATGCATGGACATTTGCATGTTTCTGGAGTGTCCCTTGTTCGAATTTCCTTGCATGCTTCTGTGTCATGACCTGCTTGATCCTCCTTTGGGTTTAGTTGTGTGACTTTTTGTCGTGTGGTTCGTTGACGCGGAGGTTCCATGAAACATAGGCCCTCACGCCCTAAAGCACGTGATGTTAAGTATGCTGAGCTGGGCAGGACCGAGCACGCATGTGAGTAGGGTGTTTGTGTGCTGTTTCCTGTCTAAATATACTGTAGTAGTTTCCATTTCCTTTTCCATTACCCCTTTATATATATATAACCCCAATATACCATAGTAGTGTCCATGTGTTTCTCGTTTCAAACAACAGGGGGTGGGGTTGACTCGGTGGCTTGCTCTCTTCTGAAGTATGTACAGCCGGTAAACCTCGCTTCAGTCTTCTTGCATTATCCTTAGTTCCCAGCTTTCACTGCAAGGGTAAAGTCCTCCTTAAGTAGATAGAATACGTGGTATATAGGGATCTTAGTATAATATTCCCAAAGCCATATTCTATCCACTTAAGGGGGACTATAGAGCCAGGCAGGAGGGAAAAGCAATAGCCTAGTGTAGATGAAGAAGTAAGATTGAGAGTGATCAGCGTCCAAAACAGCCCAAGCCTGCTTCTTTCACTCCACCTTTAAAGTCAGAAGTGTAATTCAGGAGTGCTCCATCCCGTGTGCCACGCTGTGATGTTTCATGCCAGGTACAGTCAGAAGTCCTCTTGTTCCTGCGTGTTTCCTTCGAATCCCTGGATACAGACCCTAAACCCATTATCCCAATCTATAACCCCAATATATCCTTACATACCCCCTATATAGCCAGATACCTGACCAGCTGTTGCCTAAGAAATCTCACCTCCGACAGGCATGCAGATTTTCATTTCTCAAGCTCCTTCCTTGACCTGGTTTATTGTGGTCAACGCGCCTCGGGCTGATGTACTGACTCCACCCAGATGGTTTAGGGTTTAGGGGTGACTGAACTTGGGAAGTCCCCTCTCAGGAGCCATCTACTACGGACTTTGTTCGTTCAGAAACTTTACAAGCACCCCAAGGGTGAGAAAAGCACACCACTAGCAGTTTGCATGCTTGAGGTCTGCTGCAAGTTGGGACCCTAAACCCTAAACATTAAGGATAATGGAAACTAAAACGGAAACTACTATAGTATATTAGGTTACATATTGGGGTTATATCGGGATAATGGAAAAGAAAATGGAAACCACTATAGTGGGTTAAATAGGGATAGGAGGATGTAGGATGTAATACAGATGAGTTTTTTCATTTTCTCGTGCTGCCCCATTGGACAGTAAGACTGGTGCAAGCCCCATGCTGGAGCTTATGTCATGGGCTGAGCAACAAGTACACTGTACGATATCCTATAATCCCTATTTAACCCACTATAGTGGTTTCCATTTTCTTTTCCATTATCCCAATATATACCCTAATATACTATAGTAGTTTCCATTTTCTTTTCCATTATCCCAATATGTTATTAAACATTGTCGTTGTCAAAGAAGTCGTTGGAACCGTGACAAGCATAGTCGCCAAGCAAGCTCGGAGGGAACCAAAAGCATTGCTCATATCAGACATGGAGCCAGAACCCTTTTTTCTCGGCGCCATGACATCAGACCTGCGCGTGCCAGGAACGCAGGGTAATATTTGATTCCCAGAGGTTTAAATCGGCAAAGACTGGACATAGCAATCGACAAATCGTTACTTGGCCATTGGGAGTTCATGAGTAAGCGTGACCAGTTATCATTGTGGCTTTGCCAAATTATGCACACATGATTGGATTCAGCGGTTTCATCAATGAGTCATAAGTACAGTGCTGAGCTGGTTTCAATAGCCCTCTAAAAACCTACCCGGAGCCCTCAACCCTGAACCCTATAAACCCTGCGCGTAGCTCTAAGGTGTTCTCCGGTCTAGCGAACCTAGCGCAGCCTGCCTTTCAGACTGTGGTTTCGAAGCTTGGCCCAGCATGGGGAACAGGGCTTTGGGTTGGGCCCTTGGTTGATGGTTGAGGTTATGTAGGGTAAGTTATACGAAAAGGGTTGTAGGCGATATAAAGGGAATAAGGGAGAATCAAATGGAAAGACAATGGAACATTTGACGGGCAGCTTTTATTTTTCGGCCTGCAAGAGGTATGACGGACATGAAGTTGGAAGA
Organism: Symbiodinium pilosum; assembly: GCA_905231905.1. Classification (NCBI taxonomy): domain Eukaryota; class Dinophyceae; order Suessiales; family Symbiodiniaceae; genus Symbiodinium; species Symbiodinium pilosum. The sequence continues at coordinate 1,002 of CAJNIZ010032380.1, read as the reverse complement.
ATACTCGCGTAGTCTCCGGCCTGCAGGCCGCAGTCTTGAGCAGGGTTGCGTAGTCATGTGCAGGGTATCTTATGAGCGACGTCTGCGTTGTTTGACTGTTCTAGCAGGCAAAGAGACAAAAGGCGTCGCGGTGCGCGTAGCCTGCTGCCACCAAGGAAACAGGTATTCCGCCTGGTCTGTGGAGGCTTTCCTTGCTAGCACAAGAAATTTAATACAGAAACGTGCTCAAATAGAAGCTGGGCCTATGGAGGTTTCTAGGGTCTATGTGGAACAAGAAAGGAGCTGCTTTTCGATGAGGGGGTTTCAGTTACCCCAATCCCTTTAATGGTGGAGAATTAAATGAAATCGCAAAATGCACACCATACGCACTTGGAACACGGTAGTAGTAGAAGTAGAAGTAGAAGTAGTAGTAGTAGTAGTAGTAGTAGTAGTCGTAGTAGTCGTAGTAGTCGTAGTAGTAGAAGAAGTAGTAGAAGAAGAAGTAGTAGTAGTAGTAGTAACTTACTAGTAGTAGTAGTAGTAGTAGTAGTAATAGTAGTAGTAGTCGTAGTAGTCGTAGTAGTAGAAGAAGAAGAAGTAGTAGTAGTAGTAGGTCCCCGGCGGGGAAAAAACCCCCCCAAGAAACAGAAACACAATGATNNCCCACTGGGCACCAATAATATCATGATGATGATGACATTATGATCCAAAATCACACAATAATACCATGATGGTAATGGCAATATAGCCCAAATAGAGTCCATAATATCTTAATAGTAATGACAGTATAGCCAGCATAAAAACATCATGATGCTCATGATACCGCAAGCTGCACGTGTTCTGGGGTGTGAGCGCTTGTGGTTGAACATCAGAGCCACGTTAATCTTTCTAAGCTTCCATGCATGTTCACATTTGTCTATCGGAGTAGCGAGTTGGACGTGGAGCACTTCTGCGGTTGTGCTTGACCTGAAAAGAAAGCTTGCGACGAAATCTTGCATCGCCTCGTTTTTGGATCCAAATTTT
>CAJNIZ010032369.1:53430-71987 GCA_905231905.1 Symbiodinium pilosum | reverse complement strand
GGTGGCGGTGGTGGTGGTGGGGGTGGGGGTGGGGGTGGGGGTGGGGGTGGGGGTGGGGGTGGGGGTGGCGGTGGCGGTGGCGGTGGCGGTGGCGGTGGGGGCGGCGGCTGGCGGGGTGCGGGAGTGGGGAGTGGCGGCCGCAATGCACACATAGCAGACCGGCAAAACAATACCCGCGCTACTGAAGCTGGAAAGACAACTGATACTTGAGCAAGACTACCTTCTCACTACTTCAGGCGCCAGCCACAAAGGGAACGATGACAAAAACATTGAGGTGGGTAGGCATTTACGAAACACGAATGGTATCTATTACGGAAATTACAAGAGACTATAGGATAACCTGATTATAACCAGTGATTTCCCTAGCTTCTGGATCCAGGCTGAAGCACAATGAGTCAAAGCCTGAAATAAGCCCATTTTAGGATTGCAATCTATATAAACCTGCTTTGAAGGTGAGGCCAGGTGAGATGTTTATAAACTCCTACATCATTCCGCCGATGGATCCCTGCCCTCCCTTTTTCTCTTCTGCCGCCCGTAGGGTGCAGCTGCAACGAATGCGAGCTCAGCCTGAGGACACAACGAGATGATTTGTTTTTGGGTTCAAGGTTAGGGTTAGGTGTTTAAGGTTTATGGCTTCGGGTTTAGGGTTTAGGGTTGTAGTCCCCCTTAAGTAGATAGAATATGGGGTAGATGGGGATCCTATTATAGTCCACCCAAAGCCATGTTTTGTCTACTTAAAGGGGACTATAGGTGTTTAGGGTCTAGGGTTCAGAGTTAGGGTCTAGGGGGTCTAGGGTTTAGTGTTTAGGGTGTAGGCCTTCTCAACAAGAAAGAATTTTGGGTAGGGTTTCGGGGCAGGATCATGGAGAATCTAATGGACCAGAAAATGGAAAACATCACATCGACAGCAGAGTCACATAGGATTCATATGTCGATTAATATTGGGAAATAAGAGGCTTCTGGCTTCTCCAACCTCCAAAATAAGGACACCGACGGTCATATGAGCTAGAATATAATATCCTAGTATCCCCCTTAATATGCCCTATAGTAATCCGCTATATAATCCTCTATATAATTCCCTTTAAGGGCCTTAGACTATAGCTCATATGACTCTTATAGGCTCCTTACGTCTAGAGATTGTTTCCTCATTGGGATCTTAGTAGGGAATAAGGGAACATGTTATACAGGGATTATACCTGGTTATTCCCTACTAAGAACCAGTAAGTTCAGGGGTGAGGGTTTATGGTTGCCAAAAGCCTCTGGCTTGAGCAGTGCAAAACATGGAGTGCTTGGGGATTGCGAGTTAGGTTTGTGACGCGGGCTTTCCATGACTCGGTTTAGGGCTCCGGGACGGTTCAAGGCTACCAAGAGGTGCTCACGGACTACTGTACCTCTGCTGCTATAAGGCCACCGGCCCTCCATCTTAAGGAGGGTTCTAAAAAAATATCGAACCGCAAGCCCTCACCCTGAGCCCTTGAAGGCCCTGAGCACATACCCCAAACCACATACACCCTACATAAACCTTAACCAAGTCGCTAAGCGCCGGAGAGGATTGACTTAGCTTGGTCCAGTGCCGCCATCTCCTCAGCACTTTCTTGTGGGAGGGTTTGGGCTTCGTGGTTTCGGGCATTGGGTTGAGAGTTTACCAATTAGAGTTTAGGGTGCTGAAGGGTGTAGGGGTTGGCGTCTAAAGTGAGTTTGGAGTTTAGTTTGCGGGTAGGGTTTCTGCAGAGGTGAAGGTTTGTGTGGGTGGATATAGAGTTCTCGGGAGGTTCTTGATGTAATAAGGGCTTCGGGATATTCCTAATGCAGCCAGGGTTTGGCCGGGCGTATGTCAACATAGATTCGATAAACAAATCTTGGCGGATGTGACTTGGCTCATCAACCCTGAACCCTAAACCGTGCAATCTTGACAGCAAGGGGTTCAACCTGGTCAGCCCGTAAGCCCAGATCCCTCACAGGATCTCAGAATTAGATGAAGAAACAAAGGCGCCTAATTTCAGGAAGGCCCCATCTGGGTTTAGGGTTTAGGGTTCAATAGCTCCCACCACATCCGAGTCCTCAATCCTAACCACTGAACTCTTGACCATGCGGCCCACGGCCCAAACTCGCAAAGTTTAGCTGAGGATGTCCTCGTGCTATTGTCCAAATACGGTCGACATGATTTAGCCCTGGTCTGCGTGCTGATCAACATAACATGTTTTTGGGCTGCAAACATAGAAGCCAAACTGGAGAAGAGGTCTACTAGCCCTTGAGCCCCAAACCTGTAAACCCCTAAACCTAAGCCCGTACACCCCTAAGCCCTAAACCCCTGAACCTGTAAACCCCCGAACCCCTAGACCCCCAAAACCCCGTGGGACATAGGGGCAGCCTAGACTCGTCAGACAGAGCCTTTTGGCGAACCTCAAAGTTCTTCATGAAGTAGTCGCACTCCTTCCGGGTTTTGGGTTGTGTGGGGGGAAATGGAAAATAAGATGGAAACTACAGGGATTCTAGCCTTATATCGTAGGACTTCCACTATGTTGTAAGTTTAAGTAAGTGGTGCAAGATTTCCTCCATCCAGAAGGATAGATCACAATGATGTTTTGGGAAGGCCGGGGTAGTGACACATCTGGACTTGTAAGCAGGACAAGCACGATTACTACATGAATTGGTGCACTTGCAACCCTACATCCCTAAACCTAATCCCAAGACCCAAAACCCTACATTCCAAGACGTGCTGGATGGCAATTCTAGCAGGCAGCAAAGAGACGTAAACTGGCAGGGAGGAACTTTTCCAGTGGCAGGCTCAGTGCTAGGGTTCAGGGTTTAGGGGGTTTAAGGGTTTAGGGGTTAAGGGTTTGGAGGTTTAGGGTTTAGGGTTGAGCAACTAGAGCGACCTGAACAACTAGAACAACTTTTTAGGGGTACCGTTTACTTTAAGGAGGGGCATACTACCAAACATACGGTACACAAAGAAAAATCATCACTCGGGGTTCTCCCTAAAGCCCTAAAACGCTTAAACCCTGAAGCCCCTAGCACCCTAAACCATAAACCGTAAACTCCTAAAACCCTCAACCCTCAGACACCCAACCATGAACCCTAAGACCCTGAAACCCCAAACCCCTAAAACCCTTAAAGCCTAAACCAGGACAAAAGTGTGCCCACTATCAGGTTCGAAGCCCTAGCCCAAACAACTACAATGCGTTCCTCCAACATCTAAGATCGAAACCATGGGCCCCCAGTACAGGTCCTAAGCCCTAGGATCCTTATATACCTGCTATATACGGTCCTTAGAATCACCGCAATTAGAGGCCTGAGGGCCCATATTGGGGGCCCATACTTCTCAAGTAGACAGCAGGGCAAGGTAGTTACAAATCAGGGCCGTATGATAAGAGGGACAGACAACCTTGCATGTAGACCCGTTTCAAATGGACCCTAGTATGCAGTTTGGGGTTATATGGTAGTTGGGGGCAGTGTAGATCAATATACTATAGTCCTTATTATGGCGACCCCCCCCACCCTAAACCTTAAATTGAAAACACTAAACCCTAAACCCCTAAACCCTAAACCCTAAGTAGATCCCCCTGAAGGGATCCATAGAGTTGAGGGCTTAGGAGTTCAGGGTTTGGCCAGGCCCAGGGTGGGGTAAGTTGACAGAAGCTGATACGAAAGAATCGAGAAGGATATGGGTGGCTGTCAAAATTATGGTCCCTTTTGGGGTACCCTAAATATTAGGTGCCGTATTAGAATAGGGATCCAAAAAGGGCCCATAATTTTGACAACCACCCATATCGCATTCTAACTTTGGTTCCTAGGTCTATGTCATTATGACGTCTGTTAGAGGTATCCTATCCCGAACTATACCAGTAATCTAGGACCATCATACTGGCAATTGCTTTGGCTTCTACAGTATGGTTCTTATGATGCGTAAGACGTAAGCAACGCCTTCTATGCTTTCCAGGTGCTTCTGGGCCCAGCCTATGGCTCTCACCTCCTCACAACCTATACCTCTCAACACCGAAGCCCCTGCCCTCCCTCAAACTAACAGCAAGGCTCTAAAAATGGCCCAGAGAAGAAAACAGGGAGGAAAAAACAAGTTTCATGTTCCGTTTGCATTTCCATTTTACGATTCACATGCTAAATTTGCTAAACCTCAGGAAAACCCAATCCGCCCCACACTCCTCCTTCAGGGTTGACTTGGTCTCTGCCAGCATTGCGAGCTCCTGCATTCAAGAGTTGATGGCCACACAGTTTGCGCTTACCCGTCCCCAAGCTAACATGGAACCCCAGAAAGGATCCTGGGGAAACCATTGTCCTTCCTAGCCTAAGGGAAAGGTACTCTACCGCAAATCCAGAAACACTATGAAGGGGCTACTGGACAGCGGGATTTCTATGACGCTCGTTTAAGGCGGCGGGTTTCTGGGAAAAAATCCGTACAAGCCTCATGCAGAAGGAAGCCTCCATCATCCCCCATCAAACCGGACAATGGTAGGGGGAGTACATTATCTAATCTGTATGTACCCACTATGCCTCCGCCTTCCCCCAACCTCCCAAAAGGCCTCATGTTAAACCCTAAGCCCTAAACCCTGATACCACATTACGCAGCCTCTCCCTTGTGTCCCGGCGGGTCTCGGACATACAAGTCAAAAACCCTAAGCCTGAATGTGCCAACACTTTTTGGGTTAGGGTTTAGGTTTAGGGTGTAGGGTTTAGGGTGCCAGCCCTAAACCCTGAACCTTGAGCCTTGATCCCTGCAGCCTCAGCCTGAAACCCTTAGTAGCCGTGTCCTCAGCATCACCAGGGCACCGCTAAACCAAGGGTTTAGGGCTTGGGTTGTAGAGTACAAGTTGTGGGTTGAGATATGGGTGGTTGTCAAAATTATGGTCCTTTTTGGGTCCCTATTATAATAGGGCACCTAATATTTAAGGTCCCCAAAGAAGGACCATAATTTTGACAACCACCCATATCCCCAAGCTTTGGGTCCCGTTGGCGGGGCGTATGTTTTGATCACAGAAATACTACCATCTGTTCAGAAAATATGATAACCGGAAGAACAATACAATCTACCAAAACCTGGGGTTTAGGTTGGGTTAGGCCCCCACCCAGTAATAGTGGTATACTAGAAATATATAGGGACCCCACTACAATTACCATTCTCCCTGGTGGTCACTATTAGTGGGTGGCGACCCAACCTAAAGTTTAGGGCTACACCTTGAAACCTACACATCTACCATACGGGTTGTGAAAGATGTTGCATTTTTAGTGGGCCCCAACCCTCTAAACAGCTCATGTCCCCAAATCTTGTTAGATCTCCCACCCTGAACCCTGAACCCTAAAGAAAGCAACGATAAACCCCACACAATCCATTTTCCAATCCCATGAACCCCTTATACTAAACTTCTAGCCCTAAACCCTAGACCCGAACACCCTAAACTGAAAGCTTCAAACCTAACATCCCTAAACCCTAAACCCTAAACCCAGATTATCTCTGCCGGGTCTTGGTGCCTGCTCCGTAGCCTCGCGCGTGGATTTGGCTTCTGCCTGGTAATCTCACCCCCAGGAAAACCCAGACCAGGATGGGTTTAGGGGTTAGGGTTTAGGGGTTTAGGGTTTAGGGTTAGGGGTTTAGGGGTTTGGGGGTTTAGGGTTTAGGATTTAGGGTTGAGGGCTTGTAGGGTGTGACATTTCAGGGCTTAGGGTTGAAGGCTAAGGTATGGAGATTTGGGTTGTCTACAGGTGTGTGTTTAGGATTTTCAGGTTTGGGGTTTATTTGGTATAGAGTTCACGGTTTTGGGCTATACTCCCCTTGTGTAGGTTTAGAGAAGGGGCTTGGAAGTTTGGGATTTGTTTCTGCATTAAGGATTCAAGATTTGGGTTTGGTCCGACGTGATTGGTTTGCATTTCGAGTTTACCCTAAAGCCTGAAACCAACACTTAAACCCTAAACCCCAAACCCTAAACCTTGACCCCTAAACCCTAGACCCTACACCCCAAACCGTAAACCCTAAAGCCCTCAAAGGTCCGTCAGGGTTGGGGCCTAGGGGTTGGACTCGAGACATGGAACTTCACCCCCAAACCCTGCACCCTATATAGACCCTGAACCCCTGTCTAGACGCTAAACCCTATAATCAATCTTGAACTACCCTAAGCCTTATATCAACCCTGAGCTCCATGCGAACCTTAAAACCTATATGACAAACCCTGAAACCTATGAAAATTCAAACCCTGCCCGAGGTTACCAGGTACAAAAAGCAAACCTACATTGGGCGCCCTCAAGTCTGCAAATCTCACCTACATTGAGCTGTTGGGATCCCTGGGGCTATGTACACCCTAGACCCTGAGTCCTAAACCCTAAACCCTAAAACTTAAACTCTAAACCCTAAAGCCTTACGTAACCCTAAAGTCTCAACCCTGAACCCTAAACTCTGAACCTAAACGCTAAACCCTCAAGCCTTAACCCTAAACCGGAATACTGTAGGATTTCAAGTTTGGGGTCGTCAGCCGGAGGCCCAAAGATCCTCTCAGGGTCTTTAAGAGGCTTTAATTGAGTTCAGGGTTTGGGATTTAGCATTAGGATGTAGGGTTCAGGGTTTAGGGTGTGGGGTTCAGGGTTTAAGGTTTTAAGGTTTTAAGGGTTAAGGGTTTAGGATTTTTAGGGTTTAGGTTCGGAAGGTGGGAGTGCCAGAGGAGTTTGGGGACTAGCCTCAGAATGGGCAACGCGATTGTGGCTTGCTTCTGAGAACGCAACCGTAAGAAGTGCAGTTTCGGCTGCCCTAGGCCCTCAGCCTTCCTGTGAAATTCTAGCTGCTAGATCCCTGAATGCATCTACGAACAGCCCGTAAAGCGCCACAGCAGTCAAACGCCTGGGCTCCCTAAACCCTAAACCCTACACCCTAGACCCCTAAACCCTCAACCCTTAACCCCAAACCCCTAAACCCTCAACCCCTAAACCCTGTAACCCTAAACCCTTAACCCTGAACCCTGTAACCTTAAACCTTAAAGCCTACTGGGAAGCAGCTCCTCAGGTCATCCCTCTTCAATCTTCCTGCTAAGCCCCAAATAACCTTTCTAAACCGCGCTACTTACGGTTAAGGGATTAGGGTTTAGAGGCTAGCAACACCATAAGGCACCAAATAAGCCCTGTATGCCTGGTTACGTAGGATTTAGGGTTGAGGGTCCCTAAAAAGCCCCCAATAAACTTTGTAAAACCTCTTCCTTACGGCCCAGTGCCCGAGGGACCTCATCGTCCTTGGCGTTTGCGATGTCCATCCTTAGCTTCTGGATGGATCCCTAAACCCGAAACCTTAAACCCCCCCCTAAGCCCTGCGCCTAAAGCCTTATGATAACCTGTTTAGGGTTTGAGATTTATAAGCCCTACCAGGCCCTAAGGTTCCTAGCTTAATGCCTACCACCCTCAAACCTGAGCTTCAGGATGCCTCAAGCCTTATAGAACCCTGCTCCTCTTTGAGCGTTCCTAACTTTATGTCCACCCTAAAACCTCAAAACTTCTATACAAAAATAGATATCCCACAAGAAAGTGTAGGTGTATGTAAGCATCTAGGTATCCCCACAGAGCTCAACACAATGCAAGCAACACATGTGCCTTACATCATACTACTGGGACTCTAGCATGATTAAGGAGGTAGCCTTTATCGAAAGATATCGAATGGATGTTGTGCTTTTCTGGGCCCCTGTAGCGCGGTAGAAGTTTCAGGCTTGAGGGTTTGGAGTTCAGCGGCTATCATGGAGGAGATTCTATAGGATTTCTGTCCTGGACTCTTACTGTACCAAAAATCTGTTTTTGGCTGTTCACTTGGGGTTTATACCTTTCTGCATGCTGACTCTGAGCTGCCACCACAAACTTCGTGGATTTATAACTAACCCTGAACCCTGAACCCTAATCAACAAACATTACAAAATTCAGGCCATCCGTAGGGCTTCAGGTTAGGGTTTAGGGTGTTTGGGTTTAGGGAATAGTTTTTTTTGAAGGTTGTTGAACCCTAAACCCTAAATCGCGTTTAGGCTGAGTCTCTCTGCCTTGGAAGGATTGAAGTTTACCCTGCACCAAAACCTTTAACAATGGCTCTTGAACAAAACCCTAAAGCTCAAACCCTGAATCCTAACCTCTGGGGTACAAGCCTGAAACCCTTGAAGAACGGTAACATCAGACCTTAGAGCCCTATAGTCCCCCTTGAATAGACGTAGGGATAATGGAAAGAAAATGGAAACTACCATTTAGGGCTTAGGGTTAAGGGTATAGCCCCCCTTAAGTAGATAGAATATTGGGTATGTGCGGATCTTGTTATAGTTATAATATACCCAAAGCTGTGTTCTATCTACTTCAGGGGGACCAACAACATGAATGTTTCCAATACCAGGGTCTACTTAACATCCACCAAACTACTCTGATACTTGCTAAGAAGCTCCCATAACAGGCCTCTCATTTTTGAAAGCCCGAGAAAACGAACGTGTGCGTGGAGAAAGAAGACTCTGCATCACACTAAGTCCTTTCTGCAGCCTGCTTTCCCTGCCCATCCCTACACCCATAATTCCCCTAAACCCTAAACCGCCCTAAAGCTGAAGCCCTAAAACCTGAACCCTAAAGCGGTTCGGAACCCTAGGGTCCAAAATCGGGCCATGGTGCATCTTGCCCTCTTTCTCCGTCGTCTTAGCCTTGATGTTGGCAGCCGTCTGCGCCACCAACTCCTGCTTCAGGGGTCGGATGGGTGTAGGGTCCCTTTACAAGGATTATTTAGGGGATATCTAATCTTTAGGATTCTACATGGGCTCTCCCATGATTTATAGAGTTCTATAGGTTTTTATATCGTGTTATTTAGGGCTGATGGACAAAGATAAGATCACTAACCGGTACTACCTGAACCCCCGTGAAGGTAGATGAAATAATGGCCCCAAACTCATAAACAAATACGATATGATTCTGCATACTTCCTGGGCTCAGGCAAGGATTCACATAGACTCTCCACTATCATTGCTTCTTTACGTTTGGTATGGCTTCTAGTTAGGATGCTTACTATGACCCCAAGAAGGCACTGTACTTACAACCTTCGTGGGCTTAGGTAAGGCTTATAGGATTTAGAAAACTTAGGATCTACAGCTTTCAAACCTCTGACTGGCCGGGAGGCCAATCAGAAATGGATTGGCAGTCTCTTGAGGCACTCGCAAGTCACCATGTCCCACAACTTCCCTCTACGCATGCTGTTTTTTGGGCCAGGAATACTGTACCATGATGTATGTTACAGGGGTAGCCGCGGATTTCCTGCCAACGGAATCGAAAAAAAACCTTAGGTCACCTAATGCCGAAGCTTGAACTAGTGGGTTTAGGGTTTAAGGAATCAGGGTTTAGGGTTTCGACTACTACCAAAAGTATTGCCGTACATAGCCAAATAGGCCTCGCAGTACACTCCCTGGTGTAAACTCTCCATAAACCCAGGGTTCCGTTTGTTTTCATGTTGGTTCTCGAATATTCTACTTGTTTAGGCCCTGAACCCTATGCTGCCTGTATAATTTCCAGAGGGCACCTGTTATGATGATTTCGCCCAGTACACATTCTTTAGCCCCTGTCTATTGGCTTGGTGCCCTAAATTCGCCAGCAGTGACGGCCTCGTAGGACGCCTGCGCATCCTGCCTGAGATTTGGTGGCGACTGAAGGGGTTTGGATATGATGATATGACAGGTCATCAATATTGCGTCTCGCTCTTGCGTATCCTACATATCTGCAGCCATTGTACATCAAGCGCCCAGCGTCCTATCATGGGTTGTATGGCTGGTATTCACCTACTTACTACCGCAAATGTAACTAGCCATGAACCTTCACGGAAGGTTTGGGAGGCACCGCAAATGCCATTGAAGGCCAAGTGACTCACCCTCGATCGCCTCTGTCTCGAGACGCCTTACTGTCGGTCGGGCTTTGCCAAAAGCTTGAGTCAGGACTTCATATGGGTGTAGGAGGTATGGGGTTGTTTCTGGAGTTTGCCCAGAGTAATTCCAGGAACTTGGGGTAACATTTTTGGAGCCCCCAGGGTACAGCACAAATCCAAATAGCCGGCAATGAGCTTCAGTAACTTTTGGCAGTTGGCGATAATCAGGCAAAGAGTCAAAAAGCCAGACTGGCTTGGCAGAGAGCTAAAAATCCTGGTAACGATGGCAAAGCAATTCGTAACTTTGTTTGGGGAATGGTGACTGGACCGGGAATAGCTGGTCCCAGAAGGAGGAGGAGGAGCATGAAGAGCAGCATCAGAAATAGGCGGTGGAGGAGGCGGAGGAGGACGACGAGGTTCTCAGGAAGTGCACTGAACAGATGTAATACCCGTGTGATTCAATGCCCCATGTTGTTCAAGGACCCAAGTGTCATGACTCCACGATAATTTAGGTGGACCACCCATCCAGTAAATAGAGGATAATAAGGATTATATCAGCATTCCTTGTATACCACTATTACCTAGGGTGTGGGGTCCTCCTAAACGGAAATAGTCATTGAAAGAACAGGTTTTTAGATTTTAGATCGTCGTGCAACCTTGCGTTCCCGCTCGATATTTTTCAAACTGCTGTTTAGGGTTTGGGGCTTAGAGTTTAGGGTTTCGGGTTTAGCTTCTGTGCGGATAAGTTTCAGACTGCAAAGCCTTTATAAACCCCAAGCCTGACAGCCTAAACCCCAAATAAACCCTCAATCCGACTCCTAAATTTGCATCCCCGGATCCCACATTTTCAGAGTGTCACAAGCACCCCTTCAAATTTCAAATGGCTCAAAAGGCGAGGCAAAGGAAGTTGGGGTATATGAGATAAGCTCCCGCGCAATGGAATCTACAAACGGGATCCTTTAGCCCACCCGGATTCATCCACTTTTCGAGCCCTTGGACCCCCCACAAGGCAGAGTGGCTTAGCGTCTGCAATGATGGTCTCAATCAAGGAAATCGCCCCTCCGCCATTGGAGTTCTTCTCATAGTCCTTGAAGTCCTGTTTATAATCCCGCCTGAGTAGATAACATATAGGGTATATATGGGGATCTTATTAGGATCTAGAGTCTTAGGGTCCGGGTTCAAGGATTTGACCTTAGGGCGTCCGGCTCAAGTCTTTACAGACTTTGAGGTTCTGGTTGAAAATGAGCAATGTTCTCCTGAAGTGCTAAACGGGGTTGTTGTTAAAGAACTTAAATAAAGTTGCCATAATGGGTATATATAGGAATTAATAGGGTTTCCCTAATATAGTAACTTAAATTAAGTTCCTTAACAGCCACCCAGTAAAGGGAACTGAACGGAATTTGAAGTTTCTAGAGCTCGTGAGCCATTCACCCAACGGCTAATTATGCGAGACGCGGTTTAGGGTTTAGGGTTTAGGGTTTAGCAAAATCCTCCAGGAAACCAATATCCCCGAATCCCTGAACCTTATAGCCCTTAACCCAGACCTCCAAACCCGACAACCCCGCCAAAGCACTCTAAGATCTTGTCCAACAAATCCTCAACCCCGAAGCACAACAAACAGATCCCGCAGCATACATGCCGCAAATGCCCAACCCCAAACGGAAAATCCCTGTAGTTAAAAATCCGCTGCACGATGTTGCACGTCCTCGGGGGCGCCGGGGACATCCGTCTTGGTCCTTGTGTGAGCTTGAGCACTTGTGGGGATTGAGGACGGCGGTTTTGGACGCGTAGCCCTAGACCCTAAACCCTGAACCCTAAACCCTAAACCCTAAACCCTAAACCCTAACCCTAAACCCTAAATGCAGAACGCTCATGGGACAGTACCTTCCACGAAGCTAGTGGCAACCAAGCGTCTCAGCATGCGTGGTGTGCGCCTTGATCTGAACCAGGGAGCCTTGGAGCTGAACTGGACTATAGGGGGTTTAGGGCTTAGGGGTTGGGGGTTTAGGATTCCGGGTTTAGGGGTTGGGGGCTTAGGATTCAGGGTTTCAGGTTTGGGGTTCCGGGTTCAGAGTTTGGAGTTTAGGGCGTCTCGGTGCTGGAGATATTTAAAAAGGAAAACTAGCGCCCCGACACACCCGGTGGGGGGGGAGAAATCTTGCAACGTGCCCAACAAATTCATTCTTCCCACCCCTACCTACGCAGGCTTTTGGGCGAAAGGCTGGGAAGCTGACAAAAACCCTGCGCCCTGCCAAACGCCTGGAAGCCTCTGAGGCCTTCAGACAAAACATCCTGGAGACTCTTCGTTTTCGGCTTTTTAAGGCTCCGTCCCACCCCAGCCTTCAATGGGAGCACGGCAGGGGGCCCCCAGCTTCAGATGGGGCTCCAGAAGCACAAGGTCGCTGGGCTTCTTGGTGTGAATCACAGAAAAGGAGAAGAGGAGGGCTACTGGGCCAGCGCAGCTCGCGCTCTACACAACTCTAGGCTTGCATAATAGCCGCAAGCGATGGTGTGAGTGGCTGTCGGGTGTAGTTCTGGCTCCAGGCCTAGAAAAGGGTGGGTACGGCCTCAGCAGGCCTAGTTGCAAATTTAGGGTTCTGGGTTTAGGTTTCCGGGTTCAGGGTTTGGGGTTCAGCGGTAGGTGCCTATGTAAGAATGAAATGGGGCTTAGATCATACCGACTCTACAGAAGGGTTATGAGGGGATGATATTGGTCATTCGTCAGGCTCCTCCAGTGCGACTGAAGTTCTGGGGTCAGGCATTTAGATTTACCTGCGAACTTGAAATTTCAAAGCCTGTGGAAATTGCTGCAAAAATTAGATATTTGAAAAAAGCTGGAAAGAACCCAAGCCCAAAAGGTTCAGCGGGGAGTCATGGAGTCATGTCTGCCGATCATTTGCATTCAAGGTACTCGATTAAAAGGCAGGAATCTTTTCTAGCATTGCTGGGGTTAGAATGCAGAATCTTATTTCGCGCATCCCCACCTCGAAGTTAGATCTAGAGCGCCCTATAAACCCTAACCACGAAACCATGAACCCAAGACCTAAAACTCTACTCCCTAAACCCTGAACCCTACTGCCTAAGCCCTAAACCTCAAACCCTAAACCCTAATGCATAAGCCCCAAGGCCTAAACCCTAAACCCTAATGCGTAAACCTTATAAGGCGCACATGATTTCTTCCAATCTAGCAACCCCAAACTGGGTTTTGGGTTCAGGTTTGACGCTCAAGGGTGTAGGCTTGCTCAGGAACTTAAATCAAGTTACCATCAGAATACGCCCTAAACCCAAAACCCATCGGGTTTCCTTATTGTGGTAGCTTACTTGTAAGTTCCTTAGCGGCAACTCTCAAGCGGGGCGGGAGAAACGAACCGAGGTTTAGGGCTCAGGGGTTTTAGGACTTAGGGTTGAGGGGCTTAGGGTTTGGGGTTCAGGAGTTTAGGATTCATGGCTTAGCGGCTGAGGGTTAAGGGTTCAGCGGTTTAGGGTTTAGGTTTCAGGGGTTAAGGGGTTCAGGGGCTTAGGGTTCAGGCTTTAGAGTTTAGGGTTGAGGGGTTTAGGGGCTTACGGTTCAGGGGTTTAGGGTTTGGAGTTCCGGGGTTCAGTGTTTAGGGTTCATGGGTTTAGGATCGTAATTTGCAGTGTTCAGTTTACTTTTCTGGTGATACATCTTGTCAGCACTGTTCAAGTTTGGCAGCCCGTCAAATGCAACATCCACAAGTCACCCAAGCCCTTGATAACTTGAAGCTGTGAAACGCGCCGCCCGCCCAAGGCCACCAAAAAAGTTCGTAGCAGACAGGTCAACTACCATTCAAGACCTCCACTTCTTGCTGACACACACCCAGGGCGCCCTATATTATGTTCTCAGAAAACCGCAGTCTTTAATTTCATGTACCGTACGCGAAAAGAAAGTACACCAGGGTCGTGTGAAAATTGTATGTCATGATGAGGTCTGTCTACGGTACCCACCATGGCATAAGTATACAAGAAACCTAGTACCACGATGTTGGCAATTCTTGCTCTAAGCCCCTACATGATCCCACTTTCGAGTTCACCTCCCATTGTCCAATTACTGGGGTAATCCTCAGAAATCCGATCCTGAGGTTTCCACTTTCTTTGTAATTCCTACACTAGTACCTACATCCTAAACCCCAAATCCTAAATCCTAAGCGCTAAAACCTAAACCCCCAATGCTAAACCTAGACGTCGGGTTGTTAAAAAAAACCAAGTAACCGGAGCTGTAGAAAGTGCGCAGAAACTGCACAGCCTTCTCCTCAGATGCTGCAACCCTTCCAAAAACCGTAGGGCTTCGGGTCTAGGGTTTGGGTTAAGGTTCAGGCTTTCCAAATCAAGACTCCTCGGAGGATCGAGACAGAACCCCCAATATGGTAACCTATACTACGAATGGGTAATTTCTAGAAACACTTAAGGAGCATCTGCTTTTTACATACTCCCAGAGGCCTGGGAAGACAGCAGGGTGTAGGGTGTAGGTATACAATGTAGCGGCCCAAGTGAACAAACGAGGGTTCGGTATGTTGTATACCACAACAATACCAGGCTTATGAAGGGAGTATCTTGGCAACTCTCTTTAGGCTTTAGCAGTATTGGTCTTAGGGCTTGGGATGTGGAGTGTCAGGAGTTAAGGATTGCCTATAAGCCTCAAGGCATAAGGCGAAGAGTTCCTTCAGGGTGTAAGCCAACAGGTTCTCGCTTGCTGGTAATGTCTGGGATTCATTAAAGAGGTTTATAGGGGTTATATGGGGGTTATATAGGGATAATGGAAAAGAAAATGAAAACTACTGTTTAGGGTTTAGGGTTTTAGCGGTTTTGGGTTCAGGGCAGGGCTTAATAGTGCTGTAGCAAAGGACCTGGGTTGATGGTAGAGCCTCAGACTCTTGTTGCTACATAGTGGAAGGTTATCCCTAACCCCTATAAACCCTAAAGGTAACGTACCGCAACAAGCCCGATATGGCAACTTCAAACAATTAACATACCTGATCCCAAGACCCACCACGCAAAACCGGAAGTCCTCAAGGCTCAATCTGAACCCACAGCGCCTGAAGTACATACGATTTAGGGTTAAGGGTTTAGGGTTCCGGGTTGCGGAGTACGTTCTACCATGTTTACTAAAGGGTTGTAAGGGCATACGGCTGGTAAACCTTGAGCACAGGTACTCGCAGATTGCCACATTGAGCGGGACGAAATGAAGCAAGCAATGACTCTCATATGACTTTCCTAGTCTCCCAAGTAAACGGTGTTGGGGTCACCAACATCGATTTCTTCATGTCTTCCAAGCGCAGTGGAGGTATCTGCTGGGCTCCCTAACTTTGATTCCTGAGCCCTGAACCCCCACTCTCAACCCTAAACCCTAATCCCTAAACTCTAATGTCTAAAACCTACATACAATCCTTAAATTAAAGGCTCAGCGCGAACCCTAATCCCTAAACCTTGCCAAGTATCCAAGACCATCTGGGTTTCCTTCTGCTCCGAAGCCTATGGCAGCAGGCGTGAGGGATCTGGTGAAACAAGGGGTTGAGGGCTGAAGGTTTAGTATTTAGGGATTAGGGTTTAAGAAGTAGGGTTTAGGTTGTCAGCCTTTTTTGGGGGTACTGGGTTCCACTACTTAGAGGGACAGCTTACGCATAATCCACATATAGTGGTACTTATAACTCAATGAGAAATCTCCGAATTTGCCAAAGTATGCCTATTTAATATTCGCGTTATGCTTACAACTATAAGCAGGTTGTGAATTACAATCCCTAGGTACATCTCTCTCCCTCTCTTTCCACAAAACTCTGGTGGTGGCGGTGCCTTCTGGGACTTCAGAAGCCAATCACCAGAAAAGCGAAGGCATTAACGCACCCTAGTGCACGAAAGGAAGAAATCAGCAAACCCCACACGACAGCCCTGTACACGTCAACCTGAAGTCTCAACCCTCAATTCGCGCCCCCCACCTCTTGATCCAAGAACCTCAAATCGAACAATCTATAGCCCCCTTTTAAAGGGACCCTAAGCCCTAACCCCCACCCCTAAAACCCTAAAGCCTACACCCAAAACCCAAACACCCTAATCCCGATTTTTGTGTTCAATTTTTGGAACAGAATACGCATACCTAAGCCCAAACCCCCACCTCCTCCTAACCTAAACCCCCTAAACCCCAAACCCTAAACCCCAAGCCCTAAACCCCTAACTCCTAAACTCCAAGCCCTAACTCCCAAACCCTAAGCCCTAAACAATGAGCCCTAAACCCTAAACCTTAAACCCCCGGCCTCCTCCTGGAACTTGGTGTTTTCCTTCTGCCTTGCCTCGCCTGCCAATTGAATCTGCTTCCTGCGGGGGAAGCGAGGCTGGGAGTGAAGATTTGGAATCTGGGGGTTTGGGGTGTTTGGGGTTTTAAAGGTTTTTAAGGTTTGGTGTTTGTAGGGTTCTTAGGGGTTTGTGGTTTAGGACTTTTAGGGTTCAGGGTTTAGGATTTTTTAGGGTTTGGGGTTTAGGACTTTTAAGGTTTGGGGTTTAGCGGTTTTTTTTGGTGTTTTTAGGATGTTTAGGGTTTGGATTTAGGATTTTTAGGGTTTCGGGTTTAGTGTTTTGTTGTTTTTTTAGGATGTTCAGGGTTTGGGGTTTAGGAATTTTAGGGTTTGGAGTTTTAGGATTTAGGGTTTTGGAGTTTGGGGTTTAGGGTTTGGTGTTGTTAGTTTTTTTAGGGTTGGGGCTTGGGATTTAGGGTTTTGGGTTTTAGGGTTTGAAGAATTTTCAGGGTTTGGGGCTTGAGATTTAGGGGTTGCGGGTTTAGGGTTTGTGGTTTTTAGAATTTTTAGGGTATGGGGCTTGGGTTATCAGGTTTTGGAGTTTAGGGTTTAGGGCTTGGTGTTTTTAGATTTTTTGGGGTTGGGGCTTGGGATTTAGGGTTTTGGGGTTTAGGTTTTAGGGTTTGTGCTTTTTAGATTGTCGAGGATTTGTGGCTTGGGATTTAAGGTTTTGGGGTTTAGGTTTTAGGGTTTGTGCGTTTTAGATTTTTGGGATTTAGGGCTTGGGATTTAAGGTTTTGGGGTTTAGGTTTTAGAGTTTGTGCGTTTTAGATTTTTGGGATTTGGGGCTTGGGATTTAAGGTTTTGGGGTTTAGGTTGTAGAGTGTGTGCTTTTTAGATTTTTTGGGATTTGGGGCTTGGGATTTAAGGTTTTGGGGTTTGGGGTGTAGGGTTTGGTGGTTTTAGAAGTTTCAGGGTTTGGGACTTGGGATTTAAGGTTTTGGTGTTTAGGGTTCAGGGTTTGGTGTGTTTTTTGGTTTTTCTTAATCTTAGGGTTTGGGGCTTGAGATTTAGGCTTTTGGGTTTAGGATATGTGGCTTTAGATTTTTTAGGGTTTAGTGCTTGGGATCTAGGGTTTTGAAGTTTAGGGTTCAGGATTTGTGGTTTTAGATGTTTAAGGGTTTGGGGCTTCGGGTTTACCGTTTTGGGGTTTAGGGTTTGGAGTTTCGGATTTTTAGGGTTTGAGGTTCAGGATTTGGGGTTTAGGGCAGGAAGGTTTAGATTGCAGGGTTCAGGGTTCAGGAGAGGTGCATATGTTTTGGGGCCCCATGGGAGTTCAGGGTTTAGGGGCTTATTGCCACCTCCTGGAACAAACAACTTTCAAGTTCTGAGACCCATCGATATTCACATCGAAAGGCCCCCTCACTTGGTCGGTGCTTCAGGGCAGAGGCCGGCAGGGGATTTCCGTCATCTGCAAATAACCCCCTCTTACGGCATATGTATTTGCTTTCCGGTTCCCCATTAGGCCCCGAACCCGCAAAAGGCTCCTAGACCCGATGCAATGTGATCCTAAACCTTAGCCCCCAAAGCCCAAATCTTTCCACAGAAAGCTCACCATAGTTCACTATAGTCGATCAGGGTATATATGTAGATATCACAGGGGCGATCTAGGGATACTGGAAAGAACACGGAAGCATTATAGTCCTAGGAGCCTTAGGTAGAGTATAGGTTTCGCAAATAGATAGGGCCCAAGGGGTTCCCGCATAACTACTTTGGGGCCCGGGTATATACCATACTGCTACTTCGACCCTTGGTCTGAGCCATAGACATCCAGTGACAACCTTAAAACCCTAAACTGCACTCTTACTTTCTACGCCCTTCAGCTTCAAACTTCAAACAAGTCGCTCCATCTCTGCGATCTCCGAGCTAAGCGTGTCGGCATCCTTCTCCTTAGTATGCGGCTACCTGGACCTCAAAAGTAGATAGAAGACTGGACCAAAGCCCATACAAGGTAGTCCAAAAGGCCATGATTCTACAGACTTGTGGGGTTTAGGTAGACACTGGAGGATATGGGAATGATGCGGTGCTTGGGGTCTTACTTGGCAGAATCTCCAGGCGTCCATGCAGCAATATCGTATATACTTAGGCCCCATTTGGAAGGCCAAAGAGAGTTCATGAGTAGGTGAATACCATTGATAACTGGGGTGATTATCTGGCTTACAGGGGAAATAGACATTCTTAGTAAGCCCTCGTGACCCTCCAAATACTTATCCCTAAACCTGGTGACCTGGACCTCTAAAGCAGGGAAAATAATGGCCCCAAATCAACTGAAAGTAGAAAATAAATGCAATTGCTCTCCATAGTTTTGGTCTGTCCAAAAACCCTATGAGACCTAAACCCTAAACCCTAAACCCTAACTAAACCCCTAAACCCCCAAACCCCTAAACCGTAAA
>CAJNIZ010032369.1:33892-53356 GCA_905231905.1 Symbiodinium pilosum | reverse complement strand
CCCTAAACCCTAAACCCTGTGTGTAAGTCTGGGCTCAAAGGTGGCTATCTTGGTCTTCAGGATCTGGAGCTCATCCTCCGTCCGGGTCTTGATGGCTTCCTTCTCCTTTCGACGGACGCTGTGGGGTTTCCGGGGGGCCCAATACCAGTGTTTAAGTTTAGGGTTTGGGGTGTTTAGGNNNCCTAAACGGCCCTAAACCCTAAACCGCGGAGTTTGAGGAAATGGCACAAGGCATCAATGTCCTTTCGAGCAGACAGGAGCCCAAGATACCTTGAGGGATCCACTAGGGTTGAGGGTTAACCCAGACCCCTGATTCATAAGCCTCCTCCCCTTAATAGGGATTTTAGTAAGGATCCTAATATTTGGGCCCTTAAAAGGAGGGGGTTTATTAATCATGGGTCTACATTATGCGTAATACTCCTTGATTGAAGTATATTACCCCTTTCCTAGATGCGATCCCGCTATAATTTTGGGGACACTCCCTGATAAAAGAGCCTTGTGCTCTCTGCGTCTGACAGGCGGTTCCATAGTCTCTCTTCCCAAAAAAACAAGGCTAAACAGTTTTAAGCTCTATTTTTGAGACCCAAAATGGAAGCCCAAAAAGGTTCAAGTTCTTCTACTGGCTGAGTATAAGTAGTAGGACCTTTGTAGCTGAAGGATGATACACACCTTGTGGTCTGTGATGCGTAGTATTCTGATATTGTTCGCCCTTTCCTCTTATAAAAAGAGCCCTTGGCCGTCCTGAAGAAAAAGATGCTTTGGGACAGAATGTTACGAAACACAGGCGCTACCTAAATGAGAGACTGAAGCACATTGCCTGGTCATAAGTTCAGCTTTTGTGACAGAGGGTTACGGGCTAAACCCTAAACCCTCCCGCAGGAATAGCTTGACTGCATGACCGTCTTGGTAATGTCATGCAGGAAGTGCAACTCAGGCGTCCCCATCCGTGCTGTTACACTGTGGCACCCTCACACAAAGTTTGCCTTTAGGTACCTGCAAGAGGAATAGTTAAAGGGGAACCCCAAAACGTGAAGGGTGTAAGGTCCTAGTAAACTGCAGAGGAGCTTACTCACCACGGGGTGCTACCATCAACAACACACACAGAGATGCGAAACAAAGCACAAACCCCGGACTTTGAATCGAAAAGTGCTAAGCCCCAAAACTGACTGCTTCTTCGCAAGGAATATGGGTATATATATGATATAGGGATTATCTTCCCTTATTCCCTGCTAAGACCCCCTTAAACCCCTAAACCCTAAACCCTCAACCTTAAACCCTAAAACCCCCTAAACCCCCTTTAAGCCCCTAAACCCTAAGAAACCCCCTTTAAACCCCTTAACCCTAAGAAATCTCATCTCCTCCGAGGAAGCTTTGTTCTTCTCGAGATCTGCCACGCACATGTCGTGGTGAGCAAACTCGTCGGCCTTCTGCCTTGGTGGAAGGGTTTAGGGGGGTTTAGGGGGTTTAGGGGGGTTTAGGGTTTAAGGGGTTTAGGGGGTTTAGGGTTTAAGGCGGTTTAGGGTTTAGGGGGTTTAGGGGGGTTTAGGGTTTAAGCCGGTTAAGGGGGTTTAGGGGGTTTAGGGGGGTTTAGGGTTTAGGGGTTTAGGGGGTTAAGGGTTTAAGGGGTTTAGGGGGGTTTAGGGTTTAGGGTTTAGGGTGTAGGGTCGAGGGTTTAGAGGGTTTAGGGTTTGGGAGGTTTAGGGTTTATGGTTTATAGGCTGTAGTGGTAACCCCAAGGGCCCATGTATGTGGGGCTTCCGTATACTTGCTTTAAGGGCCCAAGTATATACCATGTAGCTACATGGAGCCTTTGGGTAATGCACCCAATGCCCCTGGCCGCTTCAAAGTCGACATTCTCAGTCATATTGTCTGGTACTTACCCACTGGGGAGCATTCGCAAATTATCTCAAGATGTTGCTCATATCATGAACGAGACACAAAAAGCCAGGAAGAGAGCTTCAGGGATTCAGGCTCCATTTTCCGTGTGGTTAGTAGGGAATAGGGGCATTTGTATAATACCTATATAATATATTCCCATATTCAGTACTAAGCCCCAGCAAGTTCATGTCCATGGGATGATTTGATGGGGGCTCTGCCATGCAGCACAACAGCGGTGCATCCGTAAGAATAAGTTCCACCTGCTTGGCCTTGGCCCCTAAACCCTAAACCCTAAATCCTTAAAACCCTAAACCTACACAAGATAGGGTGGAGCCCCAGTAGGCTATGTCGGGGACATGGATGCTTGGTACGATATACACTGACACTTTCCTGATTACAGCACATCAAGCTCCGGCAATCGACACTGGAAGAAAAAAGCCCTGGATCTTGCCCTCCAGCAAGCTGGAAAAATCCCAAACCCAACCAAAACCAAAATCCTAAAACCTAAAGCCTGGCCTAGAACTTTCGGATTCGCCGCTGAACCTCCCAGCACCGCTTCGCTCCAAAAGAAAACCCCGAGCCACGGAACAGAGTACACTCGCAGGATCTGAAGGGTACATAGGGATGTGAGGGTTATAGGTTAGGAGGACCCCCCCCCACCCTGTAATAGTGGTATAATAGGAATATAATAGGACCTTAGTATATTCCTTATTATCCCTTTTAGCCACTATTACAGGGTGGGGGGTCCTCCTAAATTATAGGGGCTATAAAAGTCATAGTCATCGGATATAACAGGGATCTCCCCCCAATAATTCATCCTACCCAGACTAAGGGACCTAGTGAAACCCAATAGGGAATTCTTGCATCAAGGAGATTCAAGATGACTCAAGCTTAACCGTAAACCCTACACCCTAAAGAGTAGTTTCCATTTTCTTTTCCATTATCCCAATACATCCCCAATATATCAACCCTAAACCCTAAACCCTAAAACCCTAAAGCCCTATCCCCTACCCTAAACCTTAGGGTCCTTTCAATCTGAGAATCCTTTGGCCTTAGGATCCGGTGATGAACCCCTGAAACCCTTACACCCTCCAAGCCAAGCCCTACAATCCAATAAGGTTTAGGTAAGGTTTAGGGCATAGGATTTAGAGTTTAGGATTTAGGGTTCAGGCTTTAGGGGTTAGGCCAAACCCTACCTAGACTCTGGATGTCCTTCCTTTGTTGGGCTCTGTCCTATATTGTCTATAGGGTATCTCCCAAAAAAAGGTAGGACATCCGTGGTCTAGGTAGGTTTTAGGGCTTTACACCCCAAAGCCCTAAAGCTCTGAACCCTAAATCCTAAAGGCCTGAACACCTCAAACGCTGTCTCAGCTGCTTCTTCAAGGCCTTCACCATGGACTCCATGGCCTCCTTGACCTCTGAAAGGCACAAGGGTTTAGGGGTTAGGGTTTAAGGCTTGGGGTTTAGGGGTTAGGGCTTAGGGTTTCGGGGTTAGGGTTTAGGGCTTAGGGTTTCCCATGGCTCACCCACAACAGCACCACAGAGTCACAGCGCAAGGAGTGAGCGCAAATGCTTGTTGAGCTTGGTGAGACTTGCCGTAACTTGGGGGCGCCTCTTTGTGTTTGTTGTTCTTTTGGCTACCATCATGATGTCAATTTGCTAATGAGCGCGAATCCTGTCTCGGGAGTCCATCCATATCTCATGGGATACTATACTACGCCCCCCAAAAAAAACCTTATCAAACCTTATTAGGGGTCTATTTTGGGGAAGGGTGGGAGGGTGGTATTGAATCCCATCATCCTTGCGGAGGCCTGTAGCAACGCCTGCAACAAAACACGTGGGGATTCGTCATTCAAAGCCTTTCTCAGGGGCCTGGGCTAAAAGTCCAGAACATTCTAGCGGTGTCTTTTTTTGAAGTCCCATGTCAATTTGACCTTTCTGGGGTTGTGTAGTGAAATATGGTTGAAAGCTCTGGTTGAGGCCCGAGCTCTTAATCTAGAACTTTTATGGGTTCCAGGTTCACCTCCTCATCAGCCTCTAGTTGTCCCCAAACGATCCTAAACTTTGGGAGAGGAAGAAGGGAACTCATGAAATCGTAAGACCGTCTCAACCACGTTGAAGCATCTAAACAAGTGCGCAAACCCCAACTCCAGTATCTCAACAAATCTGCGTCCCAAAACAAGAAAGTCCCATGCTCATAACTACGCTCTGAAACTAACCCTTAATTGAGGAGGAGATTTTGCATCACCTTTGATACCCAACATCTTGCAAGTCATTGCATATTGGGTAAGCAAATGCGTCGTCATCCACATGAGCTGTAGGATGGGTTTAGGCCTTAATAACCCCTATGATACTCCCCTATAAAGTTTTCTAAACAACCCCGTTGAAGGAGTTTAGACACTAAACCCTGTACCGTAAACCCTTAAAAGCTCCTTAAAGGAGTTTAGACTAAACCCCAAACCCTCAACCCTATATAACCACCCTTACGGAATTTGACGTTTAGCTCACATATAGCACCCTTCTTCCCTTGGAATGGGAGCCTTGGTGAAGGAGTCCAGCTTGCCTTGGTCCGGCGTAAGGTGCTGTGGATTTCGCGTGTCAGGGTTTAGGGTATAGGGCAAGGTTAAGATTGACATTTAGCTGCTGAGGGTTCTTATAACCGGTTTAGGGTTTAGGCTTCTCCAAGCCATCAACCCTTTCTCAAAACCTGGTCATCACGCTTTGAGGCCCTGTTACTCGCCATCATACACGCCTTCAACCTTTTATGCACTTGGAGCTCCAAAGCCCGAAGCCTAAACAATCAAGAATAGCATGCCGCTTCACTCCCTGTCAAACTATACGGCAGTACAGCTCAGAACCCCAGACAACTTTCCAAGTAGTACCCTCCTATAGAGTCTACCACATCATATCACAGAACCAAACTCCTAGCTGCTCATGAAGATAAACCTGCATGCCCGTAAATACTCAAAGTCTGGGAAAACGGCACTTGAGCATGTGTACAGCCCTTAAGTACATAGAATCTGGGGTATGTGAAGATCTTATTATGGTCTTAAGGAATTCCCTAAACCCTAAGCCCTAAACCGCATGGTTTTTTTGGGGGGAATTCCACATTCTATCACCCAAAGGTGGGGGGACTATAGAGCCGAGGAGGATGCTTTGGCCCTATGATCCGTCAGCCCCAGCACCTAAACCCTACTTGAAGGTTCAAAGGGTATAGGGTTTAGGGTACAGGGTTTAAGGTTGAGGGGTATACGGGGCGTTGTAAGCCCCCCAAGATAGGCTACAAGTGCAGCTATAACCCCCATCAACCCTAAACCCTAAACTCTACACCCTGACCCCGTTTAGAACTACCCATGAGCCCCCAAACAACCCCTGAACCATGCAGAATTTGTCCAAAGACTCAACTCGGCCTTCCTAAGCCCCAACCCCTAAACCCTGAATCCTAAACCCTACACCCTATAGTCCCCCTTAAGTAGATGAACTATGGCCTTGGGTATACATAAGCCCTGAACCATAAATGCTAAACCGAAACCCTCAAATGTTTCGCGAGGCACTCTGAAGGCCCAGGGTCACCAGGACCTGGCCAGGCACATTTCAAAGTGACGCCCAAGCATCCCAGAAAGGGTTTTAGGGTTTAAGGGTTTAGAGATTAGGGATTCGGGTTTAGGGATTAGAGATTGGGGATTAGGGTGTAGGGTTTTGGGATTTCAGTGTAGGGATTGGGGTTTAGGGTTTAGGGACGGTTGTGGGCTCAGGGAAGCTCTCAGAGAATAAAGTCGTGGCTTCGGAACATGTTCTACTGTTGCTCACTTGCACGCTCTTGCACACAAACCTCCACCCCAGGTGGGCGTCACAGCCTGCACCTTCCTACTACCACTGCCATCCCCAATGCGATCTAAAAACTTCATTTCCTGGACCGGCATGAAAATTCTACAGGATTGCTACAAGGTGACAGGCATCTATCCTTTTTAGCCGTGTCTTCTGGCTCGCGCTCCCAAACTTTCTATGTACAAACCCAGTTCTTGCGCTTCTTCTAGTCTGCTGTAATCCCCATGCAATAGCTATAGAATACACTCCCCTATGCCCTACTAACCCTTAACCCTATAATATATTCCCTTAGTCACTACAAACCGCAAACCCTAAACCCATCATATATTATATTCCAGTAGTCCCTACTAAACCCCTCCTGCTAACCCCCCCCCCCCAATGTTAAACACTCCAAATATACAACAACGTACCACATAATGGGAGTATTTGATACTAGGGCCGGGGGTTTAATATCATAGGGAGGGGCCGGGAGGGGATAAGAACCAGTAAGTGATTCTTCAACCCTAAACCCTACATGCTAAACCCTAAAACCTAAACCCTGAACCCTGGCCTGCTGTCCCAACTTCCTACCCTGCTCCATGAGGTACTCGGCGGCTGCGCTGGCGCGGCCGGCTGCGGAGCTGACCGAGCCCTTGCGTAAAGGAAAAGTGAAGGGTTAGGATTTGGGGGATAGGACTTTAGCATTCCGCTGCTTAGAACTTAGGGTCTCAAAGTCAGGGCTACAAACCTACGGATGTAATGTCGCGGATTTAGGGTTTCGGATCTAGGGCCCATGATTTAGTGTTCATGGTTCTATTTTGTAGCAGCCTTTCTCATTAGCAGTCCCAAGACACCTTCAGATTCAAACACGAAAACCTGAACCCTAAGCCTAAGGATCCCAGCATACAAATAAAAAATAACTGCATTGTGCCCTGAAGTCTGTAAATGTTATCTACATTGGGCTATTTGGATCCTCAGGGTAATTTAAAGCCCCCGTCGCAGCCTCCTGCATGAATGACACCGTCTTGCTCAACAGGTCCCTGGTCTCGTCCGTGCGAAGCACCTAACACAGAAACAAAATGATTGGAGCAGGGTTTTATGACATCATGCCATGCGTAATGGGGAGGTTCTGCATATAACGTTGCCCTCCCAAACAACTGGACGATTCCATGTCAGGAATTCCAAAGACAGGGCTCTTGTAGGCTATCCATGCTGTAACCTTTTTAATACTATTCTGCAAGGCCAAAAATTTGCTCTATTCCGACCCCCGTTTAACAATCACTGTCCCGCATATCATTAGTCAGACAGTCGTATGGGATTGTATGGGAACTGCATGGTGTACGCTCTCCCTGAATGACCTGCCTTATGCAGGGCCTAGCTCGGGTTCCATGATATGCTTTAAGGAGAGTACTCTGTATCAAGGGTGTGATACCCACACAAGCAGGGAGTTCATACCATGCTGGCTTGGAGATGCTTACCCTAAACCCTAAACCCTAGACCCTATTCAGGAGGTTTGCGGGGGTTTAGGGTTTAGGGTCTAGGCTCACAAAGAGACCAGCCCAAACACCAAGCCTTGAACTCTGAACCCTGAACCCTGTGCCCTAGACTGTAATCTAACTCCGCAACCCTAAATCCCTCAACCCCTAAATGACCGGTAGAAGTTGGAAGAACCTAGCGGCTACCTAGGGGGTCTGTCCTATCTGGGGTGATCTTATTATAACATACCCAAAGCCATATTCCACCTACTTAAGGTGGACTAAGCCCTTAGCCCTAAATAGTAGTTTCAATTTTCTTTTCCATTATCCCAATATAACGCCATGGACTATACCTGATTATAACCCTAAACCCTAAACCCTTTTCATTTTTCTGCCGCGGAAGCCTGCAGGGTTTTGGACACCGCAGTCATCTCTGCAGCGCGAGTTTGGATTCGCTCCTGCACGCTGGTATACTAGTAGCCCGAATTGCCTGCATCCTTATGCGATGTCCCTATGCATTAATTAGCAACAAATATCTTAAACTGGTAAAATTTGATATAAAGGTTCCCCAGGATAGTTTTTACATGCTGCGCTGAACAAGTGTAGAGTCTAGAGTCTGTTAGGTTTGCCTTGGTAAGGTCCGTCCAAGCCTTTACATCCAATCTCCCAAGCTTAACTCGATGAAGGCCAACCTTTAGAACCCTGCAACACCCTACATCCCCAAGATCCTGGGTTGCTTTTAGGGAACTTAAGTTAAGTTACCATAATGGGTATATATATAGTAAATAATAGGGTTTCCCCAATATAGTAACTTAATTTAAGTTCCTTAACAGCAACCCAAGATCCTGAACTCTAAAACCCTACTGAAGTGTGTGCCTGGCCCCGCTTAGGTTCCATAGACGTGCTTGTAAAACTTAAGCTCAACTGTATGCCAGATCTCTAAACACCTTGAAACGCCATTCTTACCCCCCAAACCTGCAACCTCTCAACCAACAAAACACCCAGAATTCCAAAACCCTGTAGTTGACGAGGATATCCTGGGAAAGGGTAGTATAAGTTTTGGGAATCGCATGATTGAATGTGAATTCAATCCTCCAGTCAGAAAGGTACTTTTTGCATGTTGAGCGGTTGAATGATTGAATACATATCTAACATCCATCATCATTCAATGCTTTGGAAAGGGTTTAAATTCAACAGATTTCAGTGAAGCCACTGGCCATTTCCATCGTGCGTGCAGGATTGAGTACAGTCCAGTGTGCAGTCAATCTAATGATTAATTGAACCAGCAAGTTGGAATCCCAATCCATCGTTTTGAATAATAGGCATTAGGTGCAGTGTTTATCAAATTGAACGAAACTGTGTTGAAACTTGTAAACCACCCAGAGGCCCTAGAGCAGCTCCACCGAAACCCTGAGTCTCCAAACTTCATCCGTAAACCCTAATCCCTGTTTGAGCCCTAAGCCCGAAACCCTGATTTAGCCCCAAACCCTCAGCCCTACACCCCAAGTCCTAACCCCTAAACCCTTAGCCCTATTAATCACCATATCATCCGACTTTGCATTTGATGTTCCATTACTTGCTTTTTCCATTTGATTCTCCACTATTACCAGGATGGGCTATTAGACCGTAAAGGGCCCGTAATCTACCCTTATTAAGGTACTGATAGGGAATTTCAGTGTTCAATAGCCCATACTGGTAGGGTACTATCGCTAACCGCCTACCCCCTAAACCCTAAATCCACTAAACCCTAACCCCCTAACCCCCTAAACCCTAAATCCCCTAAACCCTAACCCCCCAACCCCCTAACCCCCTAACCCCTTAAACCCGTTAGCAGCTCCTGGAACTTTGCATCGCTTCCAGCGCAGCGCTTGGCCACGGCTTGCTGGAACTTCCTTGGGCGCTTCGGGATTTAGGGTTTAGGGGGGGTTTAGGGTTTAGGGGGTTCAGGGCTTAGGGTTTAGGGGGTTTAGGGTTTAGCGTTTAGGGTTCGGGGGGTTTTGGGTTTAGGGTTTAGGGGGTGGCTCTCAGAAATCTGAAGTTCAGCTGCTATTACCTGGTCAGCGTGCAAGGAGACCGTATGTTTGAACGCATGCATATATTGAAGTGAAGCTGCCATATATGGGCGATGCATGGCAGCATGCCACCACTGCATGGCAGCATGCCGCAACTGATGATTAAACCCTAAGCCCTTAATCCTAAACCCTGAACCCTAAACCCTGAGCCCTGAACCCTGGACCCTGAGCCGCGAGCCTTGAACCCAGCTCTACTTAAGCCCCAGACCATATGCCCTGAAGCAGGGGATCCTGAGAAGGGGCAGAGGCTGAGGATTGATCACAAATGTCCTTTGAAGGAGTTGAGTATATACTTTGGGTTTAGGGTCGGGGGTTTAGGACCTCTCAACCACACCTACTGAAACATCATGTGGTCATCATTCAGGGGTTACGGAAGGTTAGAAGGCTAGAATGCGTGTTTCAGAAGTTTAGGAAGACGCCCTTGTTCGGACTCCTATAAGTTCCTCAAACCGGAATCATCAAGCTGCCACAAGCAGCATCACCCCGGAAGGGGATTTGATGGGGCCTGAGACCTTTCGAATAAGTACCTTACCAAGCCCAAAACCAGAAAAAAAAAAAAAAGCACAGGGCAGAAGATGGGATGCTGAACCCTGTGCCCGAAACCTTAAACTCCAAACCCTGTCGCGCCCTTAACCCTAAACCTAAACTGCAAAAGTATGTAAAATGATAGCCGTAAACCTACAATAACAGCCATACGGGCCATTTGGGGTCCAGGTAAACCCTAAACCCAAGTTTCACCCCCCCCCCCAAATTCCCAAACACCAAAGTGATCCAAGGCTCACATCCTCGCCCAGGGATGCCGTGGTGGCCTTGATGTCCTCAACCCGTGGTGGCATGTTGGTCAAAACAAAGGTTTAGGGTTAGGGGCTTCAAGGGTCTGAATAGGCTAATAGTTGGAAAGAACTGAGGATTTCACATGACTTGTGGATGACATATGTCTACTTACCAACGCCCCCTGACCCTCCAAGTAGACATGCAGCCCTAAACCCTGAACCCTAAACCGGCCATTTCCCGAGTCCTTCTTGGTGGCCTCCAGGGAGGACTCCGACGAAGCCTTCTCCTTCAACATTGGGAATAAGGGTTTCAAGTTTTAGGGTTTAGGTTGGGTACTGCCCCCCCTCAGTAACAGTTGGCTATATTTATAATATGGTTATGTATAGCCCTTAATAGGACCCCTAATATAGACTGTTACTGGGTGGGGGCAGTACCCAAGGTTTAGGGATCATGGGTTTCCCTACTTCCCCCTAACCCCAAAGGTTTTCTCGTTATAAGAGACATTTAGGGATAGTTAGGGCTCACAAGGCTGGGGGTTTAGTAGAAGAGCCCAGAAGTGTGGGGTAAACGGCTAAGCCTAAGCTTTAGGAATGCGGCTGTCAACATTCAGAACCATAGTATGTCGTGGGTGTACTGTCTAGAGGTTATTGACGGTTCAGGTGCAGGGCTTAGGTTTGAGGCTCCTGGTAAACTATAGTTTTGGTGCTTCGAATAGGCCTCAGGAGTGACAGTGGTAATTCAGGCTTTAGTCTCTATAAACCCTTATAAACGGGTCTCCATTTCATGTTCCATCTCCTTTTCCAGTTAGATTCTCTTTTCTCGGGCTGTAGGTATTCATGCCCCGTTGCTCGCAATGTTTGAGCAAGGGCTGCCTGGAGCTTGCGTTGCTTTTCTTTATTGCATTGACCTAGACCACCAAAAGTATGTGGAGCAATGGCCTTTTTGATAGTTTTTGGAGTTGGCCCTTATTTTGCCCCAGGCCCTAAACCCCATAAAACCCAAACCCTGTAAACCCCCAAATCCAATCCTTGAACCCTAAATTTGCAGAATCAAATTGGAGATTGCCCCTCCGCCCATAGGTCCCAAAGGCCTCCGTCTTGACTAGAATCTGCTCCTCGAGGACCTGACGATTCTCAGAAATTTTGGGTTTAGGATTAGGGTTTAGGGTTTAGTGTTTAGACCCCACTACTTAGGGGATGGGCCTAGAAAGCAAAATAGAGGGTATAATGCTCCACACAGGGTATTGCTTAAAATCACGGCCTCCCTACAAACACTCCCCCCCTTCCACCCCAAAACCCGAAACAACAACCAACAGAAACAAAGCATAAGATCCAAGGTATGCGAACCAAAGAAATGGACCCATGGTTTTCCGAAACTCACATGTAGGGATTGCTTTTCACGAGGACTGTGGTGGCCATTGTAAACCTTCTGTACCAAACACAAACAGCCAATCATAACTCCGTAGCCTACAAACTTGCAAGCCGCCTGAGACACTGAAACTGAAAGCCTCAACATTTAGGTAGTTCCCGATTCCCAAACTTAGACTCCTATTTTGGTACCTCTAAATATCATGTGCCATAAGATCATCCTTGGGGGCGCACATGATGTTGAGAACAACTCACTTGAAAGCCTGAACCTCAGAATCTGCAGGCATTAGGGTTTAGGGTTTAGGCCAAAAATGGGAGTTGCCCGAAATTAGGGGTGCTTTGGGAGGTCTAGGGTTTAGGGTTACTGCAATAAGGATCAGAATGCTTTGGGGTCTGTATTGGGCCCCCGTTGTCTATGGAAACTACCAAATAATGACCTTTGTAATTTCAGAACCGTCCCTTCACTGTCTACTGATTTACAAAACAAGAGACCTCAATACCTCAAGGAACATGCCATATAAATGAAAATAAAACCTTAAACCACATGAGGGATTTAAGTATCATCTAGCGTATGTTCCTCACTGAATTGCCATTTGGGCTTTCTGAGAAGCCTTGAACCTAAACCTTTAACCCTCAACCCTAAACCCCAAACCTTAAACTAAGCCTAAGTCAAATGATGGCCCTAGCTCGAGTTCATATCATGGCCTTGCTTTCGCTGGCCTTTGCGGCCATGAGAGCCTCATAGGATTTCCTCAGTTTGTGGCTTAAGGCGCTAAAAGTTGGAGTTTGGCCCCTTTCTAATGCCCCGGGGTTTAGGTACGTTGCTCTACGGCTTGTAGTTTAAAACCTTCTTGGGAGTTGAGGGACTTACACTCACCCAGGACCTAGATCCTTTTCAGGAAGCCCAGAAGCCTACAAGGGTTCATATGAGCCATCGTCTAGACTCCTAGTATCCCCCTTCAATATAGTAACCCCTAGACTAGTCCCCCACATAATCCCCTGATATCCCCTGTATTTTGGGCGTATAGACTACAGCTCATATAACAAGGGCCATGCCGGGGCTATGACCTGGGAAGTGCAACCCTGAGGCCTGACCCTGTCCCCCCCAAAACCCCAAACCCTAGACCCCTGAACGCTAAACCCTTAACCTCTCAACCCTAAACCCTGCACCTCAAACCCTAAACCCAAAGGTGCTATGGCCCCTAAACCTTGGCCCCTTCTATGTAGCTGGAGGCTTTTATGTAGTTTTGTCTGGTGCTTTCGGGGTTGGTATGGGCTTGGGGGGGGTGGGGGTTATAGCAAACAAGTCCCCTCCTACTAGCTGAAGTGGGTACGCGATAGCGTTTACAAATAGAGTGAGGTGTTAATATGTAGTTTGTAAGTATGCTTAGTCCTCCTGACCCACCAAGTAGTCAACAATGATCCAGGACACGGTATTGTTTCCTCGAGAAACTGCAAACCCAAAAGCCGCCTCGAACGGATGATGCAGTCTGTTAAAGTGACAAACAAAGGTCATTCTCCATTACTGAAACAGCTACCGCAATTAATAATGACTTAAAATCGCCCCTCAATAAGACCCCTTTAAAGACATGCGCTGCAAAGGGTGCAAAATAACCCAAGGTTTACTGGGTTTTAGGGTTTAGGGGTTTACACTTCCAAGGGGTTCCTCGTTCGCAGTCCCTGAGTTGTGGTTGACCACACTTTCAAAAAGTGTTGAGGTGGACCCTCACTTTTGGAAATATCTTGTGGCGTACCATAATTCTACCCTGAACCCCAACACATCCCCCAACCCGGCAACCTAAAGCCTCTTACCCAAAAGGTCCATGTAGGCATATAATATATACTTAGAACCCAAGGAGGTTCCCATGTAGTTGCTTCAGGGCCAAGTATAAGGATACCCCACAGATACACAGACCCTTTGAGAGTGTCTGGGAGACGACAAGGGACAAAATACGTACCAATAATTAGCGCGGAATCCAATGCAAAAGAACGTGGACAATGAAATGGACACTGGGCCCACATAAGTGCCTGTAGGAACTATGGACTTAAGGACACCTGAATCTATTGGAGTTACCCTATGCTAGCCCCAAACCCTAAGCCCGTATCTATCTATGGAGTTTGGGGTTTTGGGCTTCGGTCTAGCTAACCGGAATGCTCTGCGCAGAGCTGAAACGCCAAACTTAATCTTGGAGCGCTAAAGACATACCCTTCCTGAACTAGGGTTTAGGGTTTGGGGCGAGGGCCCTGACCACACATGAAACCCCAAAACAGCCCCCTGTAGTGAAACGGCAACGCCTAGGATTGTGGAGGCCCTTTACCCTAAACCCTGAACCCTAAACCCATTTCATCAGAGCCATTGGTTGGGAAGGTGCACACTATACCAATCCCATGGAGAGGAGGTGCCTGAGCTAGGTTTAGGGTTTAGTTTTTAGGTTGAAAGCCTGAAGCCCCTTGAAGCCCTAAACACCGATCAATAAACGGGAGGGGGTGGGGTCCAAAATACCTAGGCATCCAATTTTGGGGGGTTTCTTCCTAAAGAACTACACTATTTGGATGCATAAAATAAGGAAGACCACGGCAAGTGGAGGTGTCGAAAAATCAGGGGTGACTATTTGGGGGTGGATCCAGACAACAAGGACTACAGCAATTTGGGTGCATGCGGTTTCGGACACCTATACAATTATGTGTATATATATATATATGTGAAAATTATATGCTCAACTATTCTGAAGCCCGAAGACCTATCTGGCAATGATCTATTTTCCCTAATTTTCTACCACTTTGGGTAAATGATAGTTTCCCAAAACAAGGGGACCCCAATGTAGACCCCAAAATACTAGAATCCTTATTATAGGGACCCCCAAAAAGCTACCCCCCAATTTTGGGAAACCTCCGAATGTAGCCCATGGTTTTGACTAACTATGTTTGCTAGGAGCCCTACACCCTAAGCAGCCTTAGGGTACTCCCTCAAACCAAGGTAACCCCAGCCCAAAATTTTAGGGTTTAGGGGTTTAGGGTTTAGGGTTAATCCAATCTAAGCGTCTGGTTTGTAACCTCCTCGCTCTGCTCTTTCCTGGGCGGATGGTTTAGAATTTGAGGTTCCGGGAGCACTTGTCTTTCCACTTACCTGTAGCTTTATGGGTTCTACCTACTATTTTTAGGGTAATTACTACTAAGCTGTAGGTAATTGGGGTTACAGGTAACGATCGAGGATCAGGGTTGGGGAGATTCGGGCTGAAGCCCTAAAACTTTGGGGGCTGGTTCATGGTTTTAGGGTCCCCTTTAAGTAGATAGAATATGGGGTATATGGGATCTTATTATACTTTACCAAAAGCCATATTCTATCTACTTAAGGGGGACTATAAATCTAAACCCTAGGGCTTCGTATGCGAAGAGACCTGACCGCAATCTTGATGGGTCGGGTTTGGGGTTTGGGGTTTAGGGGTATAGGGTTAAGGGCTTAAGGTTGGGGGTTTGGTGGTTTGGGGTTTAGGGCTTAGGCTTCCTTACGGCCATCTGAAGGCCTCTGGAGTCTGGAGATTAGGAAGCCTTTAAGGGAGTCCCTATGACAAGGATTACTACATGTTTTGCGTATGTGCTGTTATATTGGGCTTTCCCTACTTATGGAAACTACAGAACTACCATCTAATATGTAGGAACTTGTGTAGGAACAATTTGATTGCAAGAGACTTCTGTGTGCGTTTTACTGCAGCTGCACCAGAATGTGCAAGGAATAGTATGTGTAAGCAAGATTCCGCATCACCTCTAAGACTCTATGAATGCGAGCCGTTTTCCAATGTTCTACATATTCTTAGCCCACATTACCCTAGGAAGAAAGAAGGATCCTTTTTACAGAAATATAAGGAACCCCCCACCCCAAAAAGTATAAAGGATCCCTAACATTGATCCAGTATTCTTCAATTACAGGCATCTACAAAGTGTAGGGCA
The DNA here is from genome assembly GCA_905231905.1 of Symbiodinium pilosum. Lineage (NCBI taxonomy): Eukaryota > Dinophyceae > Suessiales > Symbiodiniaceae > Symbiodinium > Symbiodinium pilosum. The sequence continues at coordinate 38,035 of CAJNIZ010032369.1, read as the reverse complement.
TCTGGGTCAAGACATGGAGCTCAGCAGCAGTCTGAGCACATCACCCTCCTAGTGGGTGCTTCCTGTCTTCCTTGCGCTAAAGTTGTCACATCTGTGACGATCGTTTCTGTGAAGCTTCATACGCGCTCTGAACCTCAAACCCAGAAATCCACATCTCAAACAATTCATAGACAAGACATCTGAAACCTAAATGCCCAAGTCCCCACACACTCAACCCTGAACCTTCTTGCGCTTGAGCCCTAACTGCTGGCGTGCTTCTGCAGATCCTCGACAAAGTCGTCGGCAATTGCCTGGAGCTCCAGATATACGGGGTCATGGAATGAGGGTTAATGGACATGACCCATGCTGTTTATCAAAGTCATATATTCACGGTCTCCCCACTTGGACACCCTGCAGTATATACGCTCACCCAATACCATAATGAAAGCCTTACCGCATTGAGCCGCAGATGGCTTTCCTCGGGGTCCTACTGTTGAGGCAAAACATCCTGCATAACCTTCGAATGTTCTAGTACGATTATTCACAAAGTTTAAGGTTCTTAGGGTCAAGCAAAGTTTTGAGTTCCTGAACTCGAGCCTAAGCCCAAAAGATCAACTCTATGAGGCCTCAAGGGGGCGGAGAAAAAACAATCTTGAACAAAGGTCGATCTGCAATCGACGATCAGAAAGGTCAGTTCGTTCAGTTGAACGCGAGGAAGTTTCAGGGTTTAGTGTTTACCAACCACAAAACCCTTAGCAGTGTGAAGTGAAGGGTTTCTTGTCAAGTTAGGGGTTACAAAACTACACATTCCAAGAGTACCATCCCCTATATTTTTAAACCCTGTTAGGCCTTGTTAGGCCCTACATGGTCCTCACTAGCTCCTTAAACCCTGGATCAAAGGGGATGGTGTTATATTCCCTTTCAAGCCCTAAACCCCAAGTTCCAAGCCACATGTTGGGGTTCCAAAAGTAGCCCCAGATCTGCTTCTAGCCTTTTCATGCCACTCTTCGGCAGCCTGGCTTGACAACAGGAAGGGGCCTAAACCCTAAACTGCATAGGGGCCTTGTAGCACCAGAACCTTAGAAACTACTCTACTCCAATGACACTATCGCGCGATTGTTTCAGGTGAAGGCACTAGTCAACATAATCCTCAAACAAGAGAGCCCCTTTACTGGGCTGATGTCAAGGAACTTTTTTGTAACTACTATGAGAAGGAAAGCCATTACATTAATTTTGTGATACATACCCATAGTATGGTAATTCGAATTAAGTTCCTGAACGGCAACCCAGTTTTACTACATAATTTTGGCAAACCGGACCCTACCCACACAAGAAGAGGTTCCGTTCCACTTTCCATTCTCTTTTCCGTTTGATTCGCCCTTATGCCGGAACCTGCCAAAACCAAAATACTAAATCAGCCACGGACCCCTGAACCCTCAACCCCTAAACCCTAAACCCCACACCTTAGGCACTAAACCCGAAACCCAGGCCCCAATTTATCTAAGCCTAAACCCTACACCCTCAACCCTGAACCCTGAAACCCTCAACCCTAAAACAATAAAACCCGAAACCCTAGAACTTCAACCCTGGACCCTGCCCGAAACCCTCAACCCTAAAACCCGAGAGCACGAAACCCTAAAACCTCAATAAAACCCGAAACCCTAGAACTTCAACCCTGGACCCTGCCTGAAACCCTCAACCCTAAAACCCGAAAGCACGAAACCCTAAAACCTCAACCCTGATTCCTGAAACCCTCAACCCTAAAACCCTACAATCTCAACCCTAAAAAGCCCTAAGCCCTAAGCCCTCAACCTCTAAACCCTCGAACCCTAAAACCCTAATCCGAGTGGAGCCTGCATGATGCCAACAATCTGGCTTGAAGTGCCGGAGGGCTCTGCTCGCTGAAGGAACCTCTTCGCGGTTTAGGGTTCTAAGGTTTAGGGGTTGAGGGTTTAAGGTTCAGGGTTGCTGAAGGGTTGAGGGTTTAGAGTTCTGAGGTTAAGGGGTTGAGGGTTTAGGGTTGACGGTTTTAGGGTTGAAAGTTTTTGGGTTTAGGGTTTTAGGATTTAGGGGTTGGGGTTTAAGGTTCAAGAGTCAGGCCGAGTTCTTTGGAGGTTCGTGCATCGAACGCAGTAACTACCTATACCTGAGCTTATATAGCCTTACTCCACCCAAGTATAAGGGCTTTACACCCATTAAAAGTACGCCAAACCCTCATTTTTCAAATCGTACATCGCTGCGACCGCTGTGGGGTCCTACTTCATGTAACTTGGACTTGCCAAATAAACCCGCCACCTAGTATTAAACTTCCCCACCCCCCTAACTAAATACTCCCCATTGCATTATAGTATAGTATATCGAGCATATTTAATGTTAGGGGGAAGCTGGACCCCCAAAAGTATGTAAAATAATGGCCTTTATGGCTATTATTATGGGTTTAGGGCCATTATTTTACATACTTTTGGTGTTTAGGAAGGGGTTAATCTTGGCTGGGCTTGGGGAAGTTGTGGTTATGGGGGCTGCGGGCCTTAGGTTTGAAGGGCCTTAGAACTCCGGCTCAAAGGCTTCATCTCCCTTGTTTCTTGGGTTTAGGGTTTAGGGTTTAGGGTTTAGGGGAATTGCTCAAAAAAGGCACCGTGCCCTGAACTCTGAAGTAAAGTAAGCTTTTTGATAGCACAGAACTCAAATTATAGAAGCCTTAGGGAGGTCTTAAAAAGGCTTAATCATGGGTCCCGCATATAAGGGGCCCCCTTAAGGATCCCATAATCAAACACACGCCCATGTAGACTCACATCGAACACTCTGATCTCTGTAGGTTGGGTACTGCCCACCCTCAGATATGATTATATCTAGCCTTTAATAGGACCCCTAGTATAGACTGTTATTGGGTGGGGGCAGTACCCAATCTGTAGGGTACTTGTCGGGTCCCCTGCCAGCTTCGCCTTGGGGGCGGCCATGTGACTTCTACAACGTCTGCACTAATACTTTATACCTACAAATTAGGGTTTAGGGTTTAGGGTTTTGGGGTTTAGGGTTTAGGGCTGATGCATCCTGAATACTTACGCCTAAATATGCCCATATCATCCACTTTGTTTTTTCGCAAGCCAGATGAGACCCCAAAGTGCGGACACAGGTTTACGGTTCGCAGTCTCCCAAGGCGAGCATTAGTCGGTTCTGGATGATAAGTGTATGTTGTACGTAGGTGCGCGTATCAACAGCAATGATCCGCAAGAAGAGCTCACAGCATCCGCTTATCATTCCTTTTTGCGCCGAGGATGTCCCGTAAGACAATTCCCCTACCTTCAACCTCGCGCCTAAAACCCTAAACCATAAACCCAAAACATGGAATCTGAAAAGGCCTCGCTGGTAGAATTATCAGCTAAAAACAAAGTTTGCGTAAGCTTGCATTATCAGGGTTTAGGCTTTATAGCCTTGGGGAAGGTTATCCTTTTTTGATTGAAGGGGGGATCCTATGATCGATAGTCTAAAGTCCTAGTATCCCCCTTAGTAACCCCTACAAAAATCCCTTCTACAATCCCTTCTATAACCCGCCTTTAAGGAGTTTAGACCCTAAACCCTAAAACCCTAATCCCCTTATTAAGCAGGTTATACCATAGCTCCTTTAGCAAACGGAGCCTCGCCATAAGTCCTACTTTGGCAAACTCCCCATTCCCAGATCCTGAGTTTAGGGTTAGGATTTATAGGGTTTGGCTTAGGGTCTTAGGGCTACATTACTTTTTAATTCTCATCACGACATACTAGTACTCATATTCACCAGAAGATACCTCACATATTGCGCGCATACTTCACATGAGGGGCGCGGGATATTCAAGCTTGGTCTGACAGGATCTATATGAGATAGGACGCCCACCAAATGCAGGCCCTTAACCCTAAACCTGTCCCTACCCAGCTACTCAGCTTCTCGTGCCGAACGGCGCGTGGTGCTCAGAATCCCGAGAATAACACCTACATGATCCACAAAAAAGTACCTATATGAGCCATAGTCTAAACTCCGTGTATACCCCTGAATACACCGAAAAGTAATCAACTAGATATTCCCTTATATAACCCCCTTTAAGCAGGTTAGATTATGGCTGATATCCACTCTATGAGCCCCTAAGTAGTATTCAAACCCTTCCACCCCAACCCCAACCCTAAACCCTA
>CAJNIZ010032369.1:17173-33792 GCA_905231905.1 Symbiodinium pilosum | reverse complement strand
AAACCCTAAGCCCTAAACTCTAGACCTTAAACCCTAAACCCTAGACCCTCAGCCCTAAACCCTAAGCCCTAAACTCTAGACCTTAAACCCTAAACCCTAAACCCTCAGCCCTAAACCCTATGCCCTCAACTCTAAACCAAGGAATGGTCAGAACCAAGAAACGCGTTGCCCCGCACGAAGTGACTGGGCTCCTTCAGAAAGTCATTCAGGAGCATACCTCAAACTGGGTTGCTTTTAAGGAACTTAAATAAAGTTACCATAATGGCCTAAGGAACTTAAATTAAGTTAGGGTTTAGGGTTTAGGGTATATATTATCCCCCTATAATGGAGAATCAAATGGAAAAGAAAATGGAAAATGAAATGGAAACTGGGGGAATATAGGGATTTAAGGAACTTAAATTGAGTTACCAGAATGGGTTTAGGGTTCAGGGTTTAGGGTTTAGGATTTAGTTGGGGTTATATAAGGATAATGGAAAAGAAAATGGAAACTACTATAGTATAGGGTTTAGGGCCTGAGGGGAAAGTTTAGGGCTTTGGGGGCAGGATGATAAGACTGGGTTGCTGTTAAGGAACTTAAATTAAGTTACCATAATGGCCTATAATGGAGAATCAAATGGAAAATAAAATGGAAAATGAAATGGAAAACTGGGGGTATATAGGGATTTAAGGAACTTAAATTAAGTTACCATAATGGGTATATACATAGTAAATATTAGGGTTTCCCCAATATAGTAACTTAATTTAAGTTCTTTAACAGCAACCGAGCAAAGGGTATGGAAGGTGTAGGGTGTAGGGCTTCTGGTCTAGGGGGTAGGGTTTCAGGTTTGTAAGGATTTGCTTAGTCTGCAGTTTTTAGGGGTTGGGGTTTTGGGGTTTTGGGGTTTGGTGTTTCGGGCTTTGGCCACCCACTCAGAAATAGCAACAGCCAGGGATACGGGTAATTGTGCCAGAGTCCTACTTGACTTATGCCAAAAGCCATTATTACATAATCGAAGCTACTAGTATCCCCCTTGGTAACCCCTAAAATACTCCCCTATATAATACCCCGCATAACCCCCCTTTTTCGAACGTTTAAACTATAGCTCACGTGGGTTAGGACCCTAAACCGTGAACCCACACCGCAAGCACGCCTTGGTTCTCGAGCTCGTGTTTCTAGCCTAGACTTAGACTGGGAGTTTAGGAGTTTCTTTGTAAAACCGAGCAACAATGGCATTAGCAGTTCTTGTCGACTAGACCCTAAGCCATAAACCCTGAGCCCTGAACCCTATAAACCCTGAACCCTAAACGCAAAACCTAAACCCGCTAGATCCTGAACCCTAGACCCTAAACCCTAAACCGCAGGGAGTTGCAATTGGGTACTAGGTGGCTTCCACCTACCCCAACCTCGCGGTGAGTTTAGTGGAAGTGTTCAGGAGACAACCTTTCAAAGTGCGTTTTGTCTCAGGAGTTGTTTTAGGATTTAGGGCTTATAGTTAGGGTATTAGGGTTTACGGGTGTAGGGACTTAGGGTTTACGGCTTCTAGTCGCGGCTAAGATCTGCCTTCTGGGGAGTAGCAGGAAGGCACTGGTTGAAACTTTAGGCCTCCGGTACCTGGATACTACTCGGACCCAAGGAATGCAGAATGATGGCCTTGTTCACTGACTAGGTTTAGGGTTTACTAGGTGTTTTCAATCATCACTTATCTGTTTTCGAGGTCCAGGTATAAGGGGTTGGGGCACGGTTTGGAAGCGTTCTCGTTAAGATGCATTAGATAGAGCTACGATGATGCCTGACTCCAGCAAGCTTCCATACCCCCATCTCTACAACAAGCTTTCTTGTCTTCGAGACCTGCTAATTTAACAAGGACGCTTAAAGTATCATGTGCCGGCACAAAACTCGCAGAGGACCTGCCAAGATGTTTAAAAAGGTTGTGATTGAAGCAAGTGCTTGTCAACATCGGCGTCCGTCTTACATACGAACAGCACCTGAAGGAACTATCTATATAACCCCAGTTTCCATTTCATTTTCCATTTTCTTTTCCATTTGATTCTCCATTATTGGGTACCATAATATCCCCAAATCTGATGGGCTTCATGTTTCCACACGGCCCTAAACCCTAAACCCTAAACCCAAAAAACGACCACGAGCCTCAGGAGATCCCAAACAGCTGCTAGGCGAAACTTCTGGCAAGGCGGGTTGCGGTCACCGCTGGACAACTTGGACAGCGAGAGCGAGCCTGCGTTACATCCCACATGTCAAGCAGGGGATATATAGGGCTAAACCCTAAGCCCTAAACCCCAGTAGGGTTGTTAATTCTAGGCTTTCTTCCGGGCTGGCTTTATAGAGCCACTGGCCAACTTCAAACCCAAACATTCTGAGGGATAATCAAGGGTTTTCGCCTCTCCCCCTCAAAGCATATCAGGACATAGTGTCGGCATTAAGGAATGATATAGGCGTGATGGGGGCTACATGGGGCGAAGGTCCGAACCAGCAGTCCTGGGATCACTACCTATTTCAACCCTCGCTGTAGCCCTTCGAAAGCAAATAGCTATAGTAGCTATAGAAACGCCAAATTACCTTCATGCTGTGAGCGAGTTCCCATGCAACCCTGTATCCAGTTACGTAGCCTCAAGCACCAGGGTCCCTTATCCAAATAAGATTTTCGCACTTGGAACCACAAAGTACAACATGGGAGCGATTCTCAGCCCGAGTTATACACTTTTTCGGAGTTTCCAAGAATTACAGGGTCATGATTTGGGAGCCGCTATAATGTACCTCGTTAGTCTTACTTGGGATCTATGATGAGGGACCCTGATTTTCGGAAATGCTCCTTACGCATGCGGCCCCTTACCTTGGGAGAGCTCATTGGGCCTGAGCGTTCGAGTGCCTTTTGAACGCCAGCGGCCAGCTGAGACATGCCTCAGTTTGACAGCAACGGCTCTTTGAACCGGAAGTTTAAAATCAGGGCGCCCCAAACCCTAAGGCCTAAACCCAAAGCTGAACCACATGCCTAAACCCTAAGGCATAGCAAGGACCAAGATGCTGTCCGCAGTCTGCACCAGGGAAGAGTAAGTAGACTGCCTCAGGTCCGGGTTTACTTCAGGGCTCGGGGCTTGCGTACTTGGAGCTTTATGCCGTGCTGATAGTACTAGTAGTAACTGATGGTAATCGCAGCAATTATGGTATGGTTCTTATATCAGCAAAAAGGATTATAACATCCTTCAATACTCGCCGCTTGCCCCTGGCCCTAAACGTCCCCGAACCATGCAATCGGCCCCGCAACCCAGGCATAAAAATGGTAATCGTGATGATAACACCAATAGTAGTACTATTATAACTTGAACTTGTGCTCTCGAACTAAACACTCAATCCTTCTTGTCCCATGGCCCAAACACCCATCCCTGCCTGCCTCCAAGCAGGGCCCTCAATCCGATGCGTTAGAACCTGTCCAACACTTATACTATCTGATAGCTAAATCTGAAGCCATAAAGCCCAAACCCCAAACCCCAAACCCTAGACCCTAAACCCTAAATCCCTAAACCCCTAAACCCCAAATCCCTAAACCCCTAAATCCCTTAACCCTAAAACCTAAACAGAAGTCAAGATGCATCTCGGAGGAGGCGCTGCTGTTGAGAGCCTTGCCACTGCTTTTGATCTATTACCTAAAATCCTTTAAAGGGGGTTATATAGGGGACCATGTAGGGGACCCGCTATAGGGGCTCTCAGGGGGGATATTAGGAGTGTGGACTAGAGCTCATTTGAAGATTAGCAGGGTTGAGGGCTTCGGTACTCTAGGGTGTTGGACTGTCGAGATGAGACGGGGCACGCGCTAGGGATAGTTGCTGGGTTTACTGGCCCCCACCCAAGTAAAACGCGCATGACCCAACAGAAACATCTGCATCTACCACCAAAAACGCTCCCTTTGCGCTCCCTACCATTTGCCTTTCCTATGGCTATAGGGACCCAGACACGACAGGACTTCGACAAATGAATTGTTTGGAGGGTCAGGGGGCTCAGCAAGTAGGTCAATCGTGGAGATATCTGAGCTTATCATCTGGCTTATGGAGTCTTGTAAGGTTGCAAACTCCAAGGCTTGGGTCGTCGGTGTTGTGGGTAGTGTTTAGGATTTAGGAATTCGGGCTTCTGTTGCAAGATGCTATCTCTGTTGCAACAGAAAGACCCATTGTATGTTTAAATTTCTTCTCTGCAAGGGTTCAACGTTGATTTGAGCTAGTCGTTTCACATTCATTTCAGAATCTGAAATTACGCCCCTTTGAAGCTATTATCTATGTAAAATACCATTTCAGGTGAGGTCGGGTGAGGTTGTTGTCTTTTTCCAGCTTGGGGGTGGGAAAGCAAGACTACATCGTAACTAATCTCTGGAGACTCTACTACTAAACCTGACACCCTTAACCAAAAACTTCCCTAAGCCCCAAAGTCCTAAACCCTCAACCCCTAAACCCTGGAACCCTATGCCAAAACAGTCTCACGGCGCCCACAAGGGGCTCTTACTAGGTGGAGCTTCAAGGTAGTTACCACTTAAGTCACTTAAATAACACGGGTACTTCTAACCCCATGAGAACTACATTAGGGACTTAGGGGCCTTAAAACCGGGTGATAAGAAGAGATATAGTTGGCGTTTGAGTGCCCTGACCCTCCAAGCACCCTCCCTAAGCTGACATAGAACCACCCAACAGGTGCTATATCAACAACACCCCTTGAAAAAAAAACGGCGGGCTGTATGCGGTGCTATGTCAGTCTAGGGGAGGGCGGCATATGTGCAACTTACCAGGGAAAGCGCGGGGTTAAAAGCACACGCCTCCTAAACACTTTTGCACCCGGCCTGCAGTGGCTCTGCTGGAACCGCCAACCCGAAACCCTGAACCCTAAACCCCAAAACCTTCTAGAACTGGGAGCAAAAACATGCACAAACTTAACTAGTCCTACACCACAAATACATACATACATACATACATACATACATACAGACAGACAGACAGACAGACAGACATACATACATTACATACATACATTACATACATACATACATACATACATACATACATACATACATGCACAATGTAATGCGTGCACACGCGCACACACACAATATATATATATTATGTTTACGAGTGACAGGCTGCATATTCTAGACAACCGATGAACAGGTCTTTTGAGTATGGGTGAGCTGAATGAGCCAGCATATGAAGAATTCCCCTTACGGTCATGAATCCATACAAGGGTAACTTAAATGAAGCTCCTCATGTCAACAGCAAGCCGAGATGACTGAGCAACAGCCGAAGCTACCGCAGCACGTTTTTCTACTATTCTTACATGACATAAACTGTCTGCAGCATGTTAGAAAGAATACCAGCAAGCTAAACCACTCCAAGCTATTTTGGGGGGCCAGTCGTGATGTAGAGACCTCGGACGCACACGGCTTTTAGGGTCGAGGGCTTAGGGTGCCAAGGAATCAAGCACTGACATGCGAGCTTTAAAGTTGTGACACTTTTGCAGGTGCTCTTTCTTCTGGGGACTGCTTAGCCCAGCGACCCTTTGTAGCAACTATAATACTGACGGAGCGCCCTCCAAGACAGGTCTTTCTGCCTAGTCTGGGTTTAGGGCCTTTAGGGTTTAGGGTTCAGGGTTTAGGGTGGGGAAAGCCTAGAAACAGTTGGTGTCAGGCCGAAATTGCCAAGCAAGACCCACCGTTCGGAGCCTGGCAATGCTTGGGTAGGGTTGAATATAAATAGGTGTCCAATTAGCCACTGAGTGGGGAAGTAATGCTAGTGCCTAGTCGCATTGAGATTCAGGTTTTGGTTCTCTGCTTTTCTATGCCTCCAATTGTGACTTGGCAGCGTCAGGGCTTTAGATGTCTGTCATTCAGAAGATTCAATGCTATGGCTTTTGGCAGTTCAATGATCTTTGGGTAACCGGCCGCAAACGCAGAGGGAGGCCCAATGCCTGCAGCACTCACAGTCAGAACTCCACACATGTACCCTAATAAGGCCCAAGTCCTACTATCTAGTCCCTCAGAACAGCCGCGCTTTGGCAATAGCAGTTTGGGGAGATTCCATTTGAACAAAGTTGGCCCTGTCCAGCCAATGTGTAAGTAGATGGCTGAAGATTCTTGCACCCTGACAAGCATCGAGAGAAATATGAACCCTAAACCAGAAGCCCTAAACCCTAAAGGCCTAGATCCTGACCCCTCAGCCTTCAACCTTAAACCTAGCTCTAAACCCTAAGCCCCAAACCCAAACCCCCCAGCCGTAAACCCGGTAGGCGCCAAATGACTCCAAACCCTAAGCCCCAAACCGATGCAGCTGAAGGTCTTTGGTTGGGATTGTTCCAACTGCAAGACCCAAGGTCCACTCTTCAGTATCCAACCATCCGCGCAAATTAGCCACTTCATGCTAGTACACAGTGCGTATGGCCAAGCTATCAGAATGCAGAATCAAATGAAAAGGAACATGGAACACGAAATGGACACTTGAGTTATCATAGGGGGAACACTCCCTTCATACAAGTGTTAAATCCCCCCCGGACCCCAACATTGAATCTGTCGACCCAATAATATGTGTGTATATATGTATACACATATGTATATGTATATAAGATCTCTTATGGGTAATATTTGATAGCAGGGGTGGGCGGCACTTAATCCTTGTATGAGGTTGTTAAATGAGCTTGCACAAGCTCAAACACGTTCACCGTCAATTTTTAGTTACGAATGGGGATAGGGTTGAGGGGTCAGCGCCCAGAGCCATTGAACCGATGAGTCGACTATCCCCCCTCGAGGAGTTACCCCCTCTCAAGGGACACCCCATATAGGACCTACTACAAGGGCCTCACATGCAGGCGGGTGGGGTGTTCCTTGAAGTGGGTTCGAATAGTAGAGTGCAGAACCGGAATAAGTTGCCAGTATTACGGTTCTAGATTCTTTGCCAGGGCCCTCCTTGTACCTCAGGCCCTAATGGAGGGTAGGAGGGGGGTCTAGGTCTATAGTTACTGTATACGGCAACCTCGCAAAGACCTTAAAGTGACATCGGTAATCCTTTAGGCCCCTGTAGCAGACTGCTGGTGCGAGGATGCGACACATCGATATCGAAGGTCAGCGAAAGGAGGACATGCCCTGGGGCTCCATGTCTATGAATTAGGAGGACCCCCACCCTGTAATAGTGGTATAATAGGAATATAAGAGGACCCTAATATAATCCCTATTATCCCCTATAGTCACTATTACTGGGTGGGGGGTCCACCTAATCTGTGAAGAATACCTACAATGGGCCCCAGTCTCTTTTAATAGTGCCTACATTGGGCTGTTTGGAGCCCTAGGGATAGTTTCATGCAGGCTTTCTGCACGGTGGGCCGTTTTAGAACTAGTAGCTGTGCATCGCAAACTACGTAGCTTGCCTTTTTTTGTTGTTTGGAAGTTTCTTAATGTACATCCTTCTTTCCCAACGGTCCCCAAGGGCCCCGGCCCAATTTGAGAAGTGCCCTTTCAACGGTAGAAGTAGCAGTCTCTGAGGTCTGCTGTTGCTTCTCTCTGTGGACAGATTTGGCCTAGGATGGGAGGGAAGGGATGGTTGGGGGACTCTAGACCCTAAACCCGAAACCGAAGGCCGACAACTTGTACCCAGCCTTGTGACAATCTGAGCTTCCCAACAGAAGGGCACAATGCTTCAAGCAAAGCGATGTCAAGTCTAATTTAGGTGGACCCCCCTGCCCCCAGTATGGCTACACGGAATAAGGATTACATTAGGGCCCTCAGAACTTTCTATTATACCACCATTACAGGGTGGGGGGTTCCTCCTAAATCTAATGCACATTTCCAAGAGGCGTCCGTGGAATTTGGGAGCTTGTCGTGAGACCGTGCCCTGAGGGACCCCAGCAATGAATATGACGTATGGTCTGAACTTCTTAAGCGAGGCTTTCTAGGGGATTGTATAGGAGACTTCTATAGGGGTTATCAAGGGGGATGCTAGGAGTTTAGATTAAAGCTCATGTGACTGTGCGAAACAGGACTTCCAGCATCTCGAGCTAGGTTTTTGGGGACTGAGTTTCCGAGAATCCCGGATGCAACGCAGGAGCCTAAATCATTAAATACACATATTGTGGTCCCAGTTTCTTACAACGAAATAGGATATCTTAAGCGGGCGTCAATATGATGTTGCCCTGAGGGTCCAAGGACCTAAATAGTAGGGTTTTAGAGCCCAAACACCATTAATGGTATAGTATTTGGGCCCTAGTACCCTATTATTTGAGTCCTTGAACTCTCATACAGTCCCCCTATATCCCTATATATCCCCCTAGAACCCCCTTTAAAGGGACCCCTATTGTTGGCTTTTGCAAACTTCCGGGGTGAAACCCTAAACCCAAAACCCCATACCCTAAATCCTAAACCCTCATCCCTAAACCCTAATCCCTAAACCCTGGTCCCTAGACCCTAATCCCTAAACCCCAAAACCTAAGCCCGGGCTTGGTAAAAATGATGAGCTGAAGGAGCTTGGCTCCCTGAGCTCCCACAGAAGGAAGGCCAAGGTGGGCCTCTACAAGTCCTGAAGGTTCAGGGGTTCACGGTTTTGGGGTTTAGGGGTTTAGGGTTAAGGGTTTAGGGTTTTGGGGTTTAGGGTGTCGGGATTAGGGTTTAGGGGCTTAGGGCTTAGGAGTTTAGGGTTTAGGAGTTTAGGGTTTAGGGGCTTAGGGTTTAGGGGCTTAGGGTTTGGGGTTATAGGGTTTAGGGGTTAGGGTTTTGGGGTTTAGAGGGTTTAGGGAGTAGGGTTAAGGGTTTAGGGTTTTGGGGTTTAGTGTTTTGGGGTTTAGGGTTAAGGGTTTAGGGTTTTGGGGTTAAGGGTTTAGGGTCTTGGGGTTGAGGGTTTAGGGTTTATGATATAGGGTTTCGGGATTGGTTAGGGATTACGGACTAGGATTTAAGGATGTTGCCCTCAACATTGGAGAGCCAAATGGAAAAGACATTGGGTAAATTAGATGACAACAAGGTTTGATATGGAATCCTCGGAGTGGCAAGAGACGCCTACATATCTATGTATATGTGTATATACATATACAGGTATACAGGCATCCCTGGGGTCCTTAGGGACCCTCCTTTTTTGAGAAGTCTCCATCTGATTCTCCGGGCAGGTCTTTGGAAGGGCTGTGATTTTTGTCGGGCAGAAGGTGAGCATTTCAAAATAGGGTTTAGGGTTCAGGGTTTCGGGTTAAATCGTCTTTAGCCTGCCAGGTAGATGGGCTGGGTCATTTAAGTATTTCTCGCATGTGTCTGCAGCCCCAGGAAAAAGCTGCAATTTCCTTCCTTCCCCATTCGAAGGCAACAGAACTTTGGGTAGAGCCCTGTTTAGACCATGTAGGAACCAGGACCCTCCAATCTATTCTGGCCTAAACACCCGCCCTATAGCCCCTACTTGCGGCCTGCCGGGTTTAGGAGGGGAGGGATTGGTATACCACCTGGCTTAGGGTTTAGGTTTAGGGTTTAGGTTTTGGGGTTTGGGGTTCAGGGTTTAGGATTCAGGGGCTGCAGGCGAAGGCTACGCCAAGATACACCGGCGAGTCGGCATCTCAGTTTTGCATGAGGGCACACAGGCCAGAGCCTTCCCCAGAGGGTCCAAGTACCCAATAATTATATACTTACCGAAAACCTATACTATGATTGCTATTACCCAAATCCCAAGCACCTAAATGTTGGGTACATGCACCCTTAGGGTAAAGTATCAAACACCATGGACTTGATGTTTGTTGGCATCAAGGATTCCAATGTTTAGATGCTTGGGCTCCTGGGGCGAAGGTTGGGGGCTTAAGCGACTTGCATACATTGAGAAAAACTCGTGCCGTTGCACGAACTTAGGCATTCTGACTGCAAGTATCTGTTGCAGTTGGAGATCTGCCAAATGTATTCCATCCACAGCCTTTAGCAGCGGGTCCCTATATATTTGTTGACCTAACCAGGACCACGTGATTGCCACTCACTTGACAAGCACCTCTGTTGGCCAGCGCATCTTGAAAGTCAGGATTCAAGCTTACTGGTTTTGAGTGGGAAAGAAGGTGATATAATCCATATACAATCCCTATATAACCCCGATACTGCCAGCACTCGACAGGGCGGCCTGTTTCACTCAAGTCCGAGTAAGGGCAAAACAATTGCGGATTCTGAAGTACAGGTTGTCAGAACTACGATGCTTCATGGGGGTACCCTAATATCTGGAGACAGAAGTTAGCCATACCTGGGCTCCAAAAGTAGGTAAAATAATAGCACCAAATCTCCAGAAACAGCCCAAAAGGCAATTATTCTACATACGTTTGGGGTTCAGGTAGCCCTAAATCCTAAACCGCATAGCACGCTTTCAGCCGGATCGGCCCGTGGAGGAGCGAAATAATGCAAGAAGAGCCAGGCCAAGACCCACCAACTGCCCTGTATCATGGTTTAGGGTTTAGGGTAGTTTAGGGGTTTCGCTTTTTAGGGTGTAGGGTTTAGGGGCCTAGCTACCTGTTATAAGGGACCCTATATAGCCCTGATTAGATGTGCTTGGAGGGTCTATTGTCGTAAGTTCGTTAGTTATGCGAAGTCTATTCCGCCTACAACCTACTCATTATACCTTGCCAAACTGTACCCTAGGCCTTTCTAAACCCTTAACGCGACACCCAACATCCTAAAGCGAACCTCAACCCCCCAAAGCTCAACGTCACTTTAGGGCTTAGGGTTTGCTCAGGAACATAGTGATGCAGCTGCTCGAGCTGCCAGCCGAATCCTTAGCATGCCGGAATGGGCTGCAGACCGGTCCGCAAAGTCTGTCCCAACCCCACAGGTCCAAGTACCCAATTTAGGATTTAGGGTTTAGGTTTTAGGGTTTAGGGTTTTAGAGTTTTAGGGTTTAGGCTTTTTGGGTTTTGGGTTCTGGGTTTAGGGGGATGTAGGTAGGAAGACTTGTAGCGCAGTTCTGGGAAAGTACAAGATTGGATTATTGGGTACTTGGACTGTAAGGTCAGGGTCCTAGCACTGAAATAACATGTATGTTGGGCCCACTTCTCCTGTGTTAGTAGCTGCTTTGGGCCCAAAGTACATCCGATTTAGGTATGCAGCCTAAGTGCCAGCAGGAGTGGGCTTGTGGGTTTTGGGAACCTTGAGCAGCCTTATCACACGAGAAGGTGTTTCTGTGTTGTATGTTGGCCCGTTGGCAACCTTTATACCCCTAAGGCCTAAACCCTACAAACGCTACAAATTGTATAAACCCTAGACCCTAGAAAGCCTACACCCTATACCCTAGAAAAGCTATAAACCACATAAATCCTAAACCGTAAAACCCCTAAACCCTAAACCCTATAAACGCTACAAACCGTACAAACCCTATACCCAAGAACGCCTCAACCCCAAACCCTAGAACGCCTAAACCATAAACCTGAAGTCATGAAGTTGGGACGCACGGCTCACCCTAAAGGCCGTACTTGGCTAGGGTTTAGGGTTTAGGGTTTAGGGTTAGTAATCACTTATAACTGAGATTATAACCCTACTTATAGTTGGGGTAACCCCCATTTAGGGGGATTATAATTAGGGTTAAAAGCCCATGTTGTAAGTAGTTACGAAATCCCATGGGCCTCCAAGTAGGTTCAATGGTAGATACTTGGGGCCTAAAGGGGTACCTATGTGAGCACTTTTAGGCCCTAAGCATATACTAGTCGGGGGGTACTACTTGGGGGGTGCCCTATTAGTTTAGGGTTTATATCGGGGTTCCCATCCTTTAGGAAACTGATTGCTTGAGCCCGCCTAACGTGACAGGAACACAGTCGGGCGTCTACCTGAACCCCAAAAGTATGTAGAATAATTGCCTTTTGGGCTGTTTTTTGATGGTTTTGGGCTATTCTGTTACCTACTTTTGGGGTTCAGGTATAGGCTTTGAGGTTGCCGACAAATCGTGGCAAGTTAGTTTCTGCACCCTAAAAAGTTCTACCTAAACCCCAAAAGTATGTGAAACAATGGCCTTAAACCCATGATATCAGCCATGAAGGCAATGATTTTACATACTTTTGGGGTCCATGTACGGCTGATGGGTTACTGTCTACATGACTTCAGGTATCCAAAGCCGTTGCAAAACTTGCGTTTCCTGCAGTCTATTCTGGTAGGTCACCAAAACCTCACCGCAAGTGGCCCTTAAGCACAGTAGATAGAATGTGGAATTGCCCAGAACCATCTTAAGATACCCATATGCCCCATATTCTACCTACAAAAGGGGCCCAGCCCCGAATCCTAATCCCTAAACCATAAACCCCAAGCCGCAAACCGTAAACCCTAATCCCTAATAAACCCTAGTCCCTACTTCCTAGGTTCTCCAGCAGCTTGCAACCTGTGGTGTGGATGGAAATGCATTTTGGAAGCAAGACTAGGCATAAGGGTGTCATACACACGTTTCAGGGTTTAGGGGTTAAGGGGTTGTTTAGGGGCTTAGGGGTTCAAGGGCTTAAGGGCTTAAGGGTTTAGGGGCTTAGGGTTTGGGCTGTAGGGGTTTAGGGATGCAGGGTTTAGGGATTTAGGGGTTTTATGGTTTGAGGCTCAGGGTTTTTAGGGCTTGGAGTTTAGGTGTGTAGGGGTTTAGGGTTCCGGGTTTAGGGGTTTAGTGTTTCGGTTGTAGGGCAGTGTAGGGGTTTAGTGATTTAGGGTTTTGGGGTTTCGGGTTTTGGGTGTAGGGGCTTATGGTTTAGGCTAGGTTTGGGGGCGTAGCCGTCTAGCCTCACTAGGGGAGCTCCCCTGTCCAAAAGATGTATGCACGTCTAGTCTGGATCCAGGTTATAAGGTATAGTTTAAATGGAATTTTGTCAACATTCTGATCTCA
The DNA here is from genome assembly GCA_905231905.1 of Symbiodinium pilosum. Taxonomy (NCBI): domain Eukaryota; class Dinophyceae; order Suessiales; family Symbiodiniaceae; genus Symbiodinium; species Symbiodinium pilosum. The sequence goes on along the minus strand of CAJNIZ010032369.1, from coordinate 20,973 downwards.
TTTGCGTGTCCACGGCTTTGTAGGATACGCTCAAAAGGAATTGCAATTCTGACAATTTTCTATGCAGTGCCACGATTTGCATGCATTTCTTCGTTTTGGGAGTGTAGATAGCTCTCCGGAATCCCCAGCCCTGAAGGTCCAAGATATAGGTAGTAGTGAATATAGTACAAGCTTTGTGGAAGCATATGACTATTGAGCACTTGGACTCTTAGGGTAGGCTTTGGGGCATGGGCTACAGACAAAGGAGGTAGGGTACTGGCGCGGTGTTGAAGCGGAGTGCAGACGGGGCGTCCTTATGAAGGCTCGTGACTTGATCTACAGAATCTCCTCGTCAGCATGCCTTCACAAAGGTTTACAGGGTTGCGGGTTTGACGAATTGATGCTGTTTAGCGTTTACGGTTTTGGGCTTAGGGTTTGGGGTTTAGGGTTGAAGGTTTGGGAGTTTAGGGTTTAGGGGTTGTTTCCAGCATACAATCGGAACTGGCGACCCAGATGGTGGGGGGGGGGGAATTGGTTGGTTTACGCCAGGTTAGGGCATCCGCTGGTCGCAGTCTTGATTTATGATCCTCCTTAAGTAGATAGAATATGGCTTTGGGTATACTATAACAAGATCCCCACATACCCCATATTCTATCTACTTAAGGGGGACTCTGGGTACCCTCACCCAAAGCAGCATGGAACCCCATTCAGGTACTTTTTCCAAAGTAGCCCCCACAGAATCCCAAATGAACACAACCGGTAGCTGAGCAGATTCCATGTCATTTCCTAGAGGCCGGTTATTTCGGGGTCTCTCTCACTCCCTCTCTCTCGCTCTCTCTTGCTCTCTCTCTCTCTCTATATACTTCTCTCTCTCTCTCTCTCGTTATTTATTTGTCTATTTATCTTTCTAGCCCTCTATCTGTCTAGGGGAGTGGAAAATAAAGTGGAAAGTACACTATTGTTTGGCTTTCGGCCTAATAACACCTCCCCCTGATACATACCCCCGACATAGTACCACTTTGCAATGAGAGAAGATTTGTTACTAGGGAGGGTTTGGAGTTTAATTCTTTAGGTGAGGGGGTTCTCAGACACTGGGGCTTCTTACAGCGATGTTTAGGCACTTGCACTATTCAGAGGCTAATTGGTTTAGGGCTTATAGGGTTGAGGGTCCATGTTTTTTAGCTCCAGAAGTGTGCGTAATCCACGTCCTGAATCATGGGCGTCTAGCACGTCTTCCGGATTACAAAGCCCTAACGCGCACGTGGCGGATGCAATGCTGTAGACCTGCGCTTCATACTGGAAATCCTGCATGACCCCAGGTACCTTCTACTTTGGGATTCGTGGTGTTATGGTATACTAAGGCCATTCAGGATCTTAAACATCAACAGGATAGTGACCCCAAGTTAGCAGCCCATGTCAGCGCTCATCACCTGGAGAGTAGCATTCAGGTTGGAAGAATGCAGGCTTTGGTCTTTCAAGGTTCGGGGGCTTAGGTTCAGTGTTCAAAGTGACGTGCTCATGAGAATTTACGTACAGCTTGGCTCTCAGCTGTAGCGTACAGCATCTCGGTCAAGTAGGCAGGTAGAATAATTCTTCCCTCTGGTCCATGTACCCAAGGACCATATGTTTCCGCAAAGCCTGTATTAACCTAAGTATTACCTAACTCCCGAGTACTCAATTATTGGTTACCTGAACCCTTAGAGATTCCTAGAAGCTTAAACCCCTGGCCAAGTTGATTGGAAAAGACGCTGATCAAAATAGCACCCCCGATGCCAACAGCAGCAGACACAAGCACAACACGTAGCTAAAGTGCACAGGTACTTCTACGTACTGGTGGCAAGAGTGGCTGCAAGTTCAACAATGGCATCAGTGCAAACGGTTAGTCTTTGCACTGGGGACACTGTAGTCGTTCAATACAACGTAAGATGACTTCTTTTTCTTGGCCGTTGTATTTCCTGAAAGAATGTATAGTCCCGCTTAGTTCAGCTACCGAGAAAGCTTCACTCAAAGATGATGCGGAAGCATCTCTAGCCTAACACTTAGGGAATTGGGACCCATAATTCCTTCTATAGTATGGTATTTTGGGGCCTAATGCCCAAATAGTTGTATATATGGACCCTCTGGGAAAGGTAGCATTCAAAATCATGAGCCTTCGAACGCCTACAGAGCTGCGACCTCGAGGGCTTAACCCAGAGGATCCTAAGTACCTATTTGGTATAAAGTAGGGTTTCTATACTAGGAATTAGTACAATGGTTTGGGTTAGTATCCCCTATGTTGTTACTTAGGACCCATTGGGTAAGTTTTCGGGAACCACTGCGGCCGCTACGGTTTACTCTTCGTCAACCCCTCAGACTCGAAGCGTGCAAGTCGCACTACTTAAACCAATCCAATAGGCGGGTTTCTGAACAAGATTCCGTCCAATGGACTACACGATTCGTGCGTGAGGGCTTATAGGGTTTAGGACCCCGGCATTGGGAAGAATAGCATACATGAGATTTTGCAGACCCCAAATCCAAACGTCCATGAGCCTGATCACATGCATCAGCCCCCGTTGGCCACGGTTTAGGGTTAATTGTTTAAGCATAATGTACAGGAAGACATTTGGACACAACCGACGTACAAAATACCTTCCCTAGGGCTCCAATTAGCCCAATGTGGGTACTGTTTATGGGACCCAATGTAGGTACTATTTATAGACATGTAAACCCTAAGCTGTAAACCCTAAGCCCTCAACTCTAAACCGTAAAGCCTAAACCCTAAGCCCTAAACTCTAAACCTTAAAGCCTAAACCCTAAGCTTTAAACTCTAAACCTTAAAGCCTAAACCCTAAACCCCTAAACCCTTAGCGTTGGAGCTCCCTGGCTTGGATTTTTTGGGTACACCAGTAGTACCCTTTTGCCCTTTTTATTTGGGGGTCTCCTTTAAGATTGAATAGTAGAAAAAAGGGTACCCTTATTATTGAAGGGGTACTGGGGAACCTAGATTTTTGGGTGTGCGGCCATGGAAGTGGAGCTGGATCGCGCCGCCCTGGAGGAGCGTTTCGATGTTCTCGCACTGGAGGCCCTGAGCAGCCTCGGGGTTTAGGGGTTCAGGAGTTTAGGGGTTTAGGGGTTTAGGGTTACGGGGTTTAGGGTTCAAGGGTTTAGAGGTTTGGGGGTTTAGGGTTGAGGGTTTAGGGCGAAGGGGTTTAGGGTTTTAGGATAGGCTATGACCCACGCAATTGGCTTCGTACCTAGTTTGTTGGTATCCTCACCTGTATGTTTGAGTTCTAGGAGGCTTCAGGGTAAAGGATTTGCACAGGGCTGTGTTGAGACATAGGAAGGACTCCACAAAGATGAAACACCAGGTTGCTCACTGTTACCTTCACCCCCGACAAAGGTAAAAGAATGGCACACAACGCCTGTAAAAGAAATTGCCATTATTTTGAAGACTTGCAAATGCCACACGACCCTGGAACCTTCAAGTGAATCTGTCAATATCTCGGCCGCCTGTGACGGGCCGAACCCCACCCTCCAAAAGGCCTGAGGCCGGGCGCAGGGGGCTGAGGCTCAAGCCTGGAAAGGAGAGGTTTTGAATCCCTAAACCCTAAACCCTAACTAGATAGGGTAAGTTCCAAGTTTGAACCAGGGAACATCAAATAGTCTCTGAAAGTGCCACAATAGATATCGCCTAGCAGATTTAGGGTTTAGGGTTTTAGGGGTTTATGCAAGCAGTCTGCGGACAATCCATGCGAGATGCACGCAAAGATTCTTACAGAAGACTAGAGAAATTAATTACGAATTCGCGCGTTTGGCGCGCTGAGATCGTATGTACTGGTTCC
>CAJNIZ010032358.1:37911-71995 GCA_905231905.1 Symbiodinium pilosum | reverse complement strand
CAACCCCACTGCGAGGGTGGGGAATGAAAGACGTGATGAAACAAGATGAACAATCCTGACAGGTGCTTAAGCATCTTGCAAAGGGAGGAGATGATGAAACCTGATGAAAATGATGACATATGATTAAATCTCTGGAAACATGAAAGTGATAGAAAACGAAGCTAATGGAAAATTGTGAGCATGATGAGAATGATGCAGTATGATGAAGTATGATGAAGTATCACGGGAAGGTATGATCAATGATGGAACATCATTAACGGGTGGTTACAGTACCGTGCATGACGCAAACAAGATGAATAATGATAACCCATGTGTATAAGCGATGACGGATGATGCAAAACCATAAAACAATAAAAGAACACACATATGGACAAATCTCGAATAAGGATACAATATTAGGAAACATGCTCAAATATGGTGGAAATGATGAAAACGAGTCACTTGCACTGGGGGGGGGGGGTTGGGGGGCGCAGCCCCCAATTGCAAAACCTGGACAAGATTGGAATATGCGCTTCCTTCCGCCGCTTTTGATCTGGCAATGTGATATCATGAAAGATGAGAAGGGGATGAACATGTTCAAAAATGATGAAAATGATGAAAAACAATGAAATTGATGAAAACTGATGAAGAATACTGCAACAGCTACCACTGCCACTGCCGCTGCTGCTGCTGCTGCCGCCACCGAAAGCCACTGCCACCGCTGCTGATGCGTACTTCCACCGCTACCACTACCGGTACGTCACCTCCTCAAGTTGTCATGACAACTGCAGATTTTCTGATCGTAGTCTCGCCCGTCAGTACGAGAGCCACTGCAAATGCGCCCGAACGAACAAGCGAGTCAGGGCAACTACTATGGTGTCTACATTGTAAACATGGTTTGACCAGGACCCCAGCTTCACTTGACTAGCTCAGCAACACAACGCTGACACTGGCACGGCCATCTCAAGGTGTGTTTGAGGCCCTGACTCCTGCGAGTGGGGCTCAACGGGCTCCGTGGACTTTGCGGGCTCGGGCCTCACACCTTCCCATGAACCACTGATAGCACAATGCAGCACAGCTGAGAGCACCCTTAGCTAGCCTTCAGGTTGACCTGGTGCAAGGAGCGCATCACCTGGAACAAATGACATGGCTGTGGTTGGGCTTTGGCTCTGGCTCTCCTTGCAAACAGCATACATCAGCATACCATTGCTTAACAACGTCCTCTTGCTCCAAGGGGCTGAAGTTGGTCTTACGCCGCTTCGCGACTGACAGCTGGCGCATTCAGTTCCAGGCATGCTTTAGATCTAGTCAAAGCTCAGCTGAGCGATGCACGAGGCTCCTCGAACCTCCCCATCAAGCATTCCTTTGTCCTTGGTTGCTACAGTTGACGCAGCTGTCGCTGCATCAGGCTCAAAACAATTTGTTGCATGGGCAGGCCTCAACTCAGAACCTCAAGCGCAGGCCGCCAGCTGCTCGCCAAAGGCATCATGATACATCATGTCTACAGTCTGACATGTCTGCTCATCTCATTTGTTCAGTGCCAGAGCATGCCACAGCAGCAGCAATGCTCGTCTTTGAGGGTCATTACTTCAACACCTACTATCCGCTTGCTGCTGGCCAAAAGGTCTTCCATTAGTGAATAGCAAGTTTAGTGTCCGTGAACAGCCTGTAGCCACCCATCTTCCTCGCCAAATGTCTGCCGAGTATTGCAAAGGACACAGTCGGCAAGCAGCCGTAAGCACCGAGGATCTGCAAGCTAAGCAATGCATCTCCGACGACTGTGAGAAAGCTGTCATTTCAAGCTTTAAGACTTAGTACCCAAACACTGAGCCTGGAGAGGACACGAGTTGATGGGCCATCAAATGGAACCCTCCTGCTAGTACACTCAGCACGGTCACCAAACAGGTCGTCTGTGACGCAACCACTTCTTCGCAGCCAATACAGGCAAGTGTGCTGAACGCGAATGGAGTCGCTCAGCAGCACATCTCACGCAGTCTATGGGAAAAGTGGGAGAGCCGGGGTGAGAGGTCGAAGCCAGCCCTGCCTGAAGTTGATGCGTTGCATCTAACCGACAGGTGCCCAGCATGCTCGGACGACTAATAGCTGCGTGCACGCAGAACTTAGGATTGGTCGAGCAACACGCTCGAAGAAGCTGCCGCGAGCTTCCATACACCCTGTGCTACAAGTTGGAGCCAAGGACTGTCAGATATGTGAACAAAGAAATCTATACAAGCCTACCTCATCATGATTGTGAGTCATGAGCGTAGGGAAGTGGAAGCGCTTCACAAAATCTTCAGCTGCGCGTTGGGGAAGCCGGCCTCTGCCTTAAGCCGGAGCCATGTTCAAAACTCACACTGGCACAGCACAGGTTGAACACCACCCGTGCCACAGATGAAAGGGCAAGCAGTGTCATGGCTTTCCTACAGCAGCGCCTTCTTCTCATCAAAGAGCTTTTGCAAGCCGTCCATGTACATCTGCAAGACAGCAAGGACATGGAAGCTGCAACTACACAATGGAAGCTATCTGCGTCAAGTACGCAAACAGAAGCACTTGAACAGCAGAAAATTCAGGTTGAAACCGCCACGTGCTCACGGTTTGGTGGCTTGCCCTCTGACGACTGGCTCAGATGATTGGCACGCCAAGGTGTGAAATCAAGCGCAGTGAAGCTTTCAATCTTAAGAAGCAACCCAATAGGCGAATCATGGGAATGAAAGTCCAAACTCAACATTTGGAGTCAAATGAAATGGAAATGCCAGCTCCATGCGGACCCGCACGCACAGTGCATTTCCAGCCTTCATCCCTTGCCGTAACTTTCATAGAATCTACTCGGTCCCATGATCCAGAACATGGGGACCCATCTTGCGCTCTTGCCCGTTCTGACATGGGTTTTTTTGCATCAGGAAGGATTGTATTCTTGATGCCCAAAATTTTCTAGAAGACCTTACTTTGCCTTGTGCCAGTGGTCCACATCCTCGTTCGAGGGCGATGCGATGTGCGGCAAGTCGATGCCCTTTCCAACCTCTCAGGTGGTTAGGCATGTGATGTTAACAAGTCATTTGGGGGTGCTTCCAATCGTTCTGCAGAGCATATTGAGGCAAGCAGCATAGGTAATGAGCCTAGTCTGCGGCCGTGGTAGGAAGGGCAGCAATGACCAGCCAAAGAAGGCTACAGCCGGAACGTTGTTTTTTGCCTCTGTGGCAGTTTTTGAGGGCATGCAATGGATGAAGACAAGGAAGGCTGGCACGACTGGCAACTGAGTCGGGAACGATCTTCATGCGCAAGGCCTTTAACCCACGGAATGTATAATACCTCACACATCACAGGGACGTGTCACAGTAGTCTGCCACAAAACCTCTAAAACAGCTGCATGCTCACAATTCTATGCCAGGACACGACTCGCATTCACCAAAGGTGTACACAGGATGAGTACGATATCCATACCTTACGTGTAGCTGCACAAGCATCATGGGACTTGGCATGCTGTAGTAGTTCATCTTGCTCAAAAGCAGGCTTTCAGGCTTGGCGAATGATCTTCCAGGGCACCGCAGACAGTATTTTATGAAGCCCTTCCTGCTGCGAAGGACACAAACGTCCTGACAAGATCAGCTGTCTAATTGCTCAATTCGTTTAGGCGATTTACAGTATCTCAGTTCTGGGCTGACTTGGTCGGAACAATAACAGATGGGCGCGGTGGGACCGAGGTATCAAAGCAGAATGAGCAGCACTCTGTGCTGCACGCGTCCTTGCCGTGCTCGAAGGCCACTGCGTCCAGAAAGCCGCCGGGAAGAAATGCAATCTGGGTACAGAGCGAGAGTCCGTGAAGCATCTAGGATCTAGCACAGCGGACAAAGACTATGCAGAACCTGCTGCGGATCTACGAGAAACTGAAACGGGCCCCAGAAGCATTTACGCCGTTGGACATCTGCTGCTTGAAGCCTGACAAGTTTGAGAAGAAGAGACATCATGAGCATCAGTGGCTTGCAAATAAAAATGCAGCACCCAATAGCACCGGATAGCACCAGACCTTCAGCATCGCAGGCTTCGATGGCTCTGTCCTTTGCAGAAGACAGCAGCGGGGAGGTCGCTTGGCCCGTGAAGCCAAGCCGCACCGTATGGGGTCTGACACTGCTGACTGCAAAAGATTACTGCGCTACAGGTCCTCAGCTTGGTATGCCTCGCACATGAGCCGGAAGCCGGGGTTTTTGTGCCTGCACTTGAAAGTGGCAATGGGGCGATTTTGTGGAAGTCTTGATGCTCTAACGTTTGCAACTGAACCCATAATGCGCGCGAGTCTGCGACTTGATGAACATGAGATTCTTCAAGGCTACCTAGCTGAGGGCCGGTTCGTAAACAAGGTGTAAAAGATGTGAGGCCGTCCAGACCGAACTATTGATGGCCATTGTTGCGTGGAGGGCCCCGCCTGAGGGTGTTGTCACACAGCCATGCCATGCGCTTGGCAGCTCGCATGAAGTCCGGATTGTAGGTGCCGTTGATCGTAAACCCAGCAGACAGACATCCTGAAAGGAAGTAAGGAAGTAGCATGAAGCATTGAACCATGCGACATGCGAATGAACACTTCAGCTTGGGCTCCATGTGGGTGGAAGCCAAAAAAGCTCTTTGTGGGCTGGATGTCGTCCAGGGCACCGCGTAGTCCCGTCTCAGTGTAATAGTCCTGGTATATTTAGAAAGATCATGAAAGATCAAAGTGTTCATACCTTCACTTGGCACGGATGCTCATCATTCTTGCAGCAGCTTGCCTTTGCGTACGTGCTGATGAAGCGGAAGAACCAAGGTCTTGGAGAGATGATGGTTCCTGTACACTGTACGTGCGGGGACTTAATGATGGCCACTGCTCGGAAGACACTCGACTCACAAACCAAAAAAATCCTTGACCCTTCGTCTCAGCCAGCCTGATTGAGTCACCAGCCACGTCAAGAATGAGGCAAAAATCGCGGCAGCTATTGCCTTGTGCAGGGTATGCAATACTTCTGCTGTGACCTAATCGAACAATGCCTGTTGCGTGCAGATAGATTAGGCCGCAGTCCTCTTGCAATTAAGGCCAAGCCGCGATGCGGTTGCCAGAGCTTGCTGCCAGACAGAAGACACCCACGCACAAAGCCTCAATTGAAACTCGTGAGGTGCTTGGCAGCGTGTCAACAGCTTTTAAATTCAGCCTCCTTCCACGTAAACGAATGGGTTACCCAATCCAGTGAACGTGACCGTGGCACCTCAGCAGTCCTGAACATTGCTCCACTTCCGGGAGCTCGTCTAAAAATCTGGCGAAAACAGAGGTCACCCACGGGGTGTACACAACGGCCTCACCCAACATCTCTCCTGAATGCTGATGGAGGAGTTGTTGCGAATGAGGCTGCGACGGGTCGCAGAGACTTGGGCCCTGCCATGAGCCCTGCCCCCGCGCCTGATGTGCATTGGAGCCAGTCGGAACATGCAAGCGAGAGCTGCATGAGCTCCGTGCTACAGGCTCTGCCGGGGCCGTCGCCCATGGTGGCAAGGAAGCCCTTGGCTCCGAAGGGAGCACCAGCAGTCAGCAGCGAGCCCAGTAGGAGTCCTCACGCCCATGCGACTTACCTCTTCTACCTCGCGGAGAAAAATAGAACTGGCCTGGTGGAACGACCCAAGCCGGGACGATGATAAGGTGGGCTAGGAGCCCATACATCCATGACTTCACCTTGGTCTGCTTTTGCAGGTGGAAATGCAGATGCCCTGACAGAATGCAAATCTTTATGAGATGCAAGTCGGGAAGAGGGCAAACGCACTGACCCAGACTAATAACACGTCGCACCCAATGCTGCCTCAAGCGCGAGGCTTCCCATCAGAAAGTGGCATCCCATTTCGTACCGAAGTTATGGCGTAGTGCCATCTCTCGCAAGAACCCTCAGGGCTCCTGCCGGATGCTCTAAAGTCTAGAGTGGAGAATCTACATAAATGGTGGATCGCGATGCTGACGTGTTCGGGCAAGGTACAAATGCTCCCATCTGCTATCAACAGAGAGTGAAGAGTGAACTGAGTCAGCACAGCGAACTTCCGGAGGGGGCATTCAAAGGGCTCCTCTGTTCAACGAATGTGCTGCGCAGGGCCCAGGGATACTGCCAGCTGGACTGCAATTAATTTGGACGAATCTATATAATCGTCGACAAACTGTCCACCACCTCCTGCGCAACTCCGAAAGGCTTCGGCTCCATTGATGCTGCTTTCGGGTCAGAAGCTATCAGCAGAAAGGATAAAACGAGCTACAGTTCGATCGAATCTGTAAGTGGTCAAGTCGGTCGAGCATAACGCTCGAAGACACACCCAGAGCTTGGATGACCGCATCATCCCTGCATTGGGGCTCAGAGTTGAAAGCACCGCCTGTGTCATACGTTGTACGAGCCCTGGAGTCTTAAATGCAACGTAATGTCTTCACCATGGGTGTGTCAGAAAGGAACTCACTTCACAAAATCTCCAGCTGCGCGTCAGGGTAGCCAGCCTCTGCCTGCGGATACATCACACTTCATTACACAACAACAGTGCAAGCCACGTCTCTCTGCGCCTTACTCTCCTCGAAGAGCTTCTGCAAGCCTTCCATATATACCTCAAACAAAGGGAAGTCTGTGCCCTCAGCGTGAAATGGTTCCTTAACTCCTGTACACTCTACTGCGAAGCCACGCGTGAGCTCTGGAACATGAATGCCAGGCTTTGCAGAAATCAGTGAAAACGACATGCATTGAGCTGACGGAGGGGTAGCGGGTAGTGATCTTGTGACCAACAAAGCTGGAAGGACTTTTTGCGTACATGTTGTCCATTTACCTCAGGCCCTGCCTTGTGCCAGTGTTCCACATCCTCGCTCGAGGGAGACGGGATATGTGGCAGGTCGATTCCCTGCCCCACCTCTCAGACAATTTGAGAGAGACGTGGCAAAAGTTGAATCGCCAATGCACTTCGGAGCTTCCGGAGCTACAAGCAAAACAATGCACCTGATCAAGGCCTGGGCGTTCTGAAGCAACAGAGACAGAGAGAGAGAGAGAGAGAGAGGACAGAGAGACAGCGAGAGGGAGAGAGAAACAGAGAGGAGGAGACAGACAGAAAGACATACAGACAGGGCTTGCGCGCAAAAAGTGTACGTAAGCGTACATATGCGTGTGACTTTGCATCTATTGCGAGCAAGCGGCATAAGTAAGAAGCCTGGACTGCGGCCGTGGCAGGAACGGCAGCACGGGCCAACCAAAGAAAGCCACGGCAGGCACATTGTTCTCACCCTGGGCCGCAGCCAGCTTTGGCAGGTGGAAGATGATTTCCAAACATCAAGGTCCGCAGTTGCGCCCCATTTTAGCTTCGCAGCGAAACAAACGATCAGGTAACCAAAGCGTGCCTGGGAAAGACTACACAAAGACGCTCAGTCAACATAGGTTAACGCGACCACCTCAGACTAGGCACAACTATATTCTGTTGATGACTCCTCACTGGAGGCTCCGTCTGCTCCAGCATTCTCCGCAAGCAGTGGTGCTGCAGCTACAGTAGCTACAGCATCTCGAAGCTCTCTGAGTCGATGCCACTTGTCTGGGTCAATGCCACCCATGTCAAGCACTGCCAGAGTGTCAGGGGGGAGATCAGCATTGAAGTTCACGGGCGGGTACATGGCGGTGTTCGCCGAATAGGACCACAACGCAGTAATGGCTAGACCGAGCTGGCAAATACAAGTAATGAAACCAGTGACAATTTTCACGAAAGCAGGGTTGGGCATCACCCAGCTATGGCCTTTCAGATCGTCTCTAATTATCAGTTCCAAGACTTTTTCAAGAAGTCTACAGGTTAACATCTGGAGCACAACGAACTGCTCCATAGCATTCAGGCTTGCCTGACTCACCACTGTGGAACTGATGGACTCCGTCATCAGAGGGATGAGACACTTGAAGCTCCACGTGCCAAGCAGAGTGCTTACAGCCACAATGATCCCGAAGACCTTGTCAAGTTTTGAAAAGACACCACTGTCAGCAAAGGGTTGGTTGAAGGCATCAAACACTCCCACAATCGGAAGAATTACCATGAACTGCTGCAAGCCCATTACGAAAAAGCGGAGGTGCCACAGCTGTACCTTTTGCGCACAGCAACCCCACCCAAAAATGCAGCATAAGGGTGGCTTCCCAAACACTGCAATAGGCTCTTCCGGCAGATTTTTCACAATTTGTTTCTGGCTGCCATTCAAAATGAAGAGGAGTTCAATGATCACGTTCATGGAGACTGCCAGCTGACAGGTGCGCAGTAAGGACATAAGCTCAGCTGCCCCCGGTAAGAACATCTGCAATGCGGCCGTCACTGAAAACGTCACGGGCATAAGGAGCAAGGCTATCACACGGCTCGCCTGCCAGCCAGCAGTATGCCCAGACGACATGAAGTAATGAACTGCCAAGCAAGCACATGCAGCCAAGTGTCTCGTGCACCGTAGGATGAGATGAGCTCATCCTCTCCAAAGCCTTGCGCTCTGGCAGCTGCTATGTGTAGCCTGATGTTGTAGACTGATGCGCCAACAGCCAGTGCAGCGCAAATACTGCCAACTATCCAAAACCCAAGCAAGGACTCGGGTGGGCTCTCAAACATATAGAGCGCGTTTGACCGCGTGAAGCCATCAGCTTTCTCGGCTGCTTGCGCCATTGTAACTAGTTATCCATCACCGCCCCGGGGATAGACAGGCTACAAGAGCCAAGATTGCGACGATTGAATGCTTCATGTGCTTTCTGAGTTACCACATTTGTCTGATGGTTAGATTGTCTTGCCACTGCCTGGATGGGAATGTCATATGCTATGTCATCTTTGCCCCACCATTGACAGAGATTTATCGGCGTCAGCTCAAAACGATACCCTGCGAGAAGCACTGCAAGATGCTCGAGGGGGACCATGGTCCAAAGCGGAAGCAGAGACCGCAACCGCATTTCTCCTTAAAACTCAGGCTTCGGGCTGCGGTGATGCAAGTGCAGCTTTCTATGGCCACACAACAAAATCCCGCAGCTGCTTTCACTGGCACTTATGGCCAGCAACAGCACGGCCAATAACAAAGCGGTACAGCTACGGCTTTCCATCCACCCCTCAGGTCAAGTTTTTCAGAGAATCCAGCAGACGTGAAGGGACATCCTCAGCGTTGCTCAGTTTATGCAGCGTCTGCAGCGTCTGCAGCAGCGTCTAACTTCTCAGACATTTTGGGGGGGACATTTCCCCTGAGATTGCCGAGAAGTAATGGCGCTGAAGGTGCCGCCGTGCTTGACGGCCGAATTTCTTGCAGCTCTTGCAGACGAACCCACTTGTCGGGGTCAATCCCATCCATGTCCAGCAGGGCCAAGGTATCTGGAGGCAGATCTGCCCCGAAATTTACAGGGGGATACAACTCCGTGCCAGCTTCATAAGCATGAAGGCCTAGACTTGCCAGGAATAGCTGAATGACGCAGGTCAAGAAGCCTGCAATGACTTGAATGAAGAGGAAATTCGGCATGGTCCAGCTCTCTGCATGCAAATCTACTCTCACGATCAGGGGCAACAGCTTGTCTGTTAGCTTTGAGAACAACATCTGCAGCAAGAGGAACTGCTCCATGGAATCCAGCTTGCTCTTGGAGGCGGTGCGAGTGCGAACAGAATCCGTCATCAAAGGGATGAGACACTTGAAGCTCCACATGCCAAGCAACGTGCTCACGGTCACGATAATCCCAAAGGCCTTGTCAATCTTTGCAAAGAAGCCGCTCTCCGCAAAGGGCTCGTTAAAGGCATCAAACACTCCCACTATCGGAAGAATCACCGTGAACTGCTGCAAGCCCATTACGAAAAAGCGGAGGTGCCACAGCTGTACCTTTTGCGCACAGCAACCCCACCCAAAAATGCAGCATAAGGGTGGCTTCCCAAACACTGCAATGGGCTCTTCCGGCAGATTTTTCACAATTTGTTTCTGGCTGCCATTCAAAATGAAGAGGAGTTCAATGATCACGTTCATGGAGAATGCCAGTTGACAGGTCCGCAGCAAGGCCATAAGCTCAGCTGCCCCCGGTAAGAACATCTGCAATGCGGCCGTCACTGCAAACGTTAGCGGCATCAGGAGCAGCTTCATGATGCGAGTTGCCTTCAGCAGGAAGAATTTCCAAAGGGATAAGAAAGCCTTACTCAAACTCTGGTCACTGTCTGCCGCCTAGAGTCACGAGCCCCGAATGATGAGATAAGTTCGTCTTGTCCAAACCCCTGCAAAGTTGCACACGCAGCATGGTTCTTGATGTTGTAGACCGAGATACAGACCGCCAGCACTGCACAAATTGTGCCAGCCACCCAAAAGAAGCGCAGAAGCAAGGGTGGGTCATCATACATATACAGCCCGCTTTCTTTGGAAACGTCCTGCTTCTCTGCTGCCACAACGGCAACGGTTGCTACCAGCAAGGCAGAGTACATGGTCTGGCGTCCTTTTCACGCACTTTCCGAGTAGCTGGGACAAAACGTGCTGCGGATGCATCACTTCCCCTTCGTGACATAACATGCGGCATATGACATATGACTGTGCGAAAACCCTGCAGCGGATGAGCCCCACACAATCTTCATACGCCAGGCCTTCATGCCACGGAAAGTGTGATACCTAGGGATGCTCAGGTTTGAAAGAGCCTTGCACATTGCAACGATATCGCGAGAACTTTGTGGCGAGCTACGTCTCACATTCTCCGAAGGTGTAAACAGGGTGGGCGCGGTATCCGTACCTCGCTCGTGCAGTTGATTGGATGTGATTGGACAATCTTGGTGCCTTTCGTCCGAGGCACTGAAGGCAGTACTTGATGAAGCCCTTCTTCTTGCGAAGGACGCAGACATCCTGACAAGAGGTACTGCCCAACATTGCGTGCCCTCTCCGGCTGCGGAAATCGATTTGTCGCAAGCAGGGGCCTTACCAAACTCGAAGGCAACTGCGTCCAGAAAGCCGCCGGGAATGAAAGCGACCTCAGCATTGACGTAAGGACCTGTCTGCTTCTCTCCCGACTGAGATCGCCGTGAGGGCGCAGACATTCACACCTTTGGACATCTGCAGCTTGAAACCTGGCGTCTGCAACGTTCACAGCACTCGGCCAGAGATGTGACAGAAAAGGGTGTTCAAGCCCCTTTCCCGTCGCTACATGCCACTGCACAACTATGTTCATCCGGCATTGACACTGCCCGATCCACATGCTCAAAGCTGCAGATGCAGAGGGCTGGGCCTTCAGGATCACAGGCCTCGATTGCTCTGTCCTTCGCACCAGCAAAGTCAACACTGCGCAGCAAGACATCGCAACCATCTCTCTACGGAACATACCTCTGCCTCGCAGAGCAGAAAACTACTCCTCGGCTTGGTATGCCTCGCTCATCAGCTGAAAACCAGGGTTCTTGTGCCTGCATCAAGCAGGCCGCAGGTAGACTCTTTCCAATTGCAGCCACGGGCCACATGACCACATGAAGTAAAGCATACTACCTTCGCGAACACGTATCATGAGACAAGGCAATCTAAGTCTTAGTTTCTGCTGCCCATGGGCGGCCAAGCCGCCTTGCTTGCAAATCTTTGCAAAATGGGATCAGTACTTTTTGCTCGATACTTATTCGCGTGCTTTGTAGAGTCTGGGCCTTTCTCGGGGTCTCCGTCTGAGCTGAGCTGCCACCCACTTTCCCCCTGAACTCTCAGTGGGCCCGTGCCGCGCTGAGCATCTTGGACGGAGGATTGAGTGCTGGACCAGGGTGTGCCCATCTTTCTGCTGCTATCGGAGAGTAATATGAGGGTAGGGACTGTGTTTGCTCCTTCACCCTGTCTCCCTCTCGCCTGCTAAACCTAGGCACCTTCGAGTCGGCCATCACGTGACAGCAAATGGAACTTCACAGTGCATGGAAATCGAATCAAAAGCCATGCTGACAAGATCTCCAAAAGGGCTTCAAGTCTGCAATGATATGTTGAAACCAGATGCCGGCACAACAAAAAACGTGTCATTTTGAGTTGCTTCGTCTGGTTCCTTGCTTTGAGATCCCAGTTGCAAAGGCACCCAACTTGCAAGCAACACATGTAGAGACGCAATGAAGCAAGGGCTGCTCGGTTGTTACATATTGAACGCGGCTGGAAGGCAGGGCAGCTTGACTTTCACTTGCTGCCTCAGGTTGTTGTCACATAGCCACGCCACTCGGGTGGCGGCTCGGATGAAGTCTGGGTTGTAGGCACCATTGATGGTGAACCCAGCACAGAGACATCCTGATGCGATCAGCGTATGCAAGAGAACCCCGGATCTGTCTCGAAACTCTCGAAACTGCTGCATTTTCTGCAAGCTCAAGAGCCAAGGAGCCGTGCGGATGGAAGCCGAAGAAGCTCTTCGTAGGTCGGATGTCGCTCAAGGCACCGCGCAATGCAGTTTCAGTGTAGAAGTCCTGGACAATGTGGCACTTGCCAATGGCATACATCAAAGTGGCGCGGCGTGTTGAATCTGCGCCTTTGCCCACGTGCTGACGAAGCGGAAGAACTCAGGCTTTGGAGAAATGGTTCCTGGGCTCACATAGCAGACTGTAAGCTGCCCCTGCACGAGTCATCCCACGCCCATTGCAACTGCGTGTTGAGAGCGACAGATCCAAGTCGCCCGACCGAGTGACCAGCCATGTCAGGAATGAGGCAAAGATAGCCCCGGCCATCGCCTAAACCACTGTCTCAGCAACCCCCCTTCTTGGCACAGCGTCTGTCACGAAGCGATCCCCTCTTCATCAGCCCAGGCACTGTGCCCTTCTTCGCTTTGGCTGCCAAGAGCAAGACCAACGCACACAAAGCCTTTGTGAAAGTCCATTTTCCAAAAGTCGAACACGTACGACAATGCTTCTCGGTCCAAGCAGCAGGTCGCAGTGCCTTGGGACCCGCCATGAGTCCAGTTCCGACACCTGCGCATAGCAAGACCTAGAGTCCTAGGGAAAAAAAAAAAGAGCAAGCCAAACCAGGCTGTCCAACAGAGCTGCACTAGGGATGTCGCCCATGGTGGCCACGAGGCCCTTTGCGCCAAAAGGAGCTCCAGCAGTTAGCAAACTGCCCAGAAGTAACCCTGGGCCGCCAATGGGGTCCAAACGCTGCCAGGCTCAAAGCTTCTGCATCAGATGGGCCTGGTGGGATGACCCAAGGTGGGACAATGAGGAGATGAGCCAGCAGCCCTTTCACGAAAGACTTTACCTTTGGCAAGCAAGTCAGCGGAAAAGACTGCCGCACTTCATTCCCTTCATGACAATGTGGTAAAACTGGGGCTCTGTGGGCAACTGTTGTGCTCTGCCAAGCAGCATGTGCTTCCTTTTCCTCTTGTGAAGCTGTAGCCGCTGCAACCAGAGGTCGCGCAAAGTGAAGCGCCAGGCGACGAATCCTCTCACATACGTGAGTCGCCATCAGCAACGTACGAAAAAACATTCATTCAACAAGGTATGCAACCACAGGCCTGTTCCCTTCAACAGAACCTTGTCCTCCGCCTCAAGCAAGCTGAGAACAGGCAAGGGCATGTGCAAGCGATGATGTTGATGATGATGAGGATGACGGTTTGCTGAGGCTTCCGCTGGCGAAGCGTGACAAAGTATCCATGCTCCGGGCATCAGACGCCATGTTTCCTTCACCCTTGCCTACTGAGTCATGAGCTTAGCTGCGTTGCTAAATTCTGTGTAGAGAAGAAGGATACAGAGCTGTCAGGCTGAGTGAGACGGTGCAATCATATCGCTCATGTGACTGTGGACACCCACAAACACCACCTGCCATGATTTGATGTACATGATGTTGAAGATCTCGACCAGTCTCTGCAAATGGTCTTTCATGAACATTGGCCTAACTACGCTGAGCTGAAGCAGCCAGTAGCATGTCAACTTCAAAAAACCACATGACATCACCGAATCTCTAGCCCACTCTAGCCACTCACGTGCAATAAGCAGGCAAGCTTTGTGCCTTCTGTCATGGGCAGCAGGGCAGCACAGGCTAAGTTCGGCACTTGTGTGGGGTTTTTTTCATGGCTGCCATTCGGACCGTGCTGAGACGACATGTTGCAGAAGAAAATGCGTGTATGTCCACACATGGGCTTGAAATCCCCCCAGGGCTGTCACGTTAGGCTGTGACCACGGCTGAAAGTGTGACAGCTGCTGGAAGTGGTATGAGTCAAGCTGCTGGAGCTAGGACGTCTGAAACATGCACGGCTTCCACCGGACTGTGTTTAGATGTTCGCAGCTGAGCAGTTGCGGAGCAGAATTCAAGGCAAGGAGGTCTTACAGACTGCAGGGGAGTGCGCGCTGAAGCTAGGAGTGCTTGCAGCATCTCGCAACTGGGGCTGGCGCGGGGGCTCCTTCGCCACATTTTTTTGGATTCAAGGGATTTCTGGGCAAACAGCATTGTCAACCATGCCTGCGATTACGCTGTGACGGACCCTTTGCACACCTAGCACAAGAAGAAGCGCAAGCGCACCTTCCAGCTCTGGCAGAGAGCGGTTTTCGCAGCTCCTCCTTGCTGAAGGCAAACTCCTGAGGTCCAGGACGATAATTTAGAAGGTGATGGAAGCATTAAAGAATAGCTCCCTGCATTGAGGCTGCAGGATTTGAGGGAGATTGAGGGGACTCAGACGCCGAATGACACCACGGCCCGGGATGGAGCGTTGCGCAAGTTGCTTGCCACAAACCTTGCCTCCTTTGAAGACAACAACATCTTCCAAATGCATTTGCTCGAATGCTGCTCTGAATCTCCCCGAGGTGAGCTGAGACCCCGGCCCAGTGGCGAAGTTGGGCGGCTCCCGCACATCCCGATCCCGCCACACTTGCCATTCGAAGGCGCAGACATGAACAGGTAGAACTCTGTTTGCTTTCAACTGTTCAAAAAGCATTGCTCAGACTCTTGGCACCATATGCTCTTCGTCTGCCAAAGGGTGCAGCAGTACGTCATGGACTCTGAGCCAAGTTGCGGAGCTGGCAGAAGCCCTTTGAAGTCCTAATCCTTAGTCTTAGGAGCACAATGATATCAGACTGACTATCCTTGTATCTAGGCTCCGTGTATGATAAAGGCATGAGACCTTAAAACACCTAAGAACTCCAACCCTGAAAGCTGCACTGCACGGCTTTAGCTGGTTCTAAACTGTCTGACTGCCTGCATGTCCTGCAACTGTGGCCAGCTTCAGAAAAAGAGAAGAAACGACCTCAACCACGGGATCAATGGCATACCGCTTGAGCATCTCGGGTCCATCACCGACCTCAGGCATTAATCCGGCCCTGCTTTGGTCACAGGCCCAAGCCATAAGGCCAGCGTAAGACCAATGCTTTGGATGGGCTAAAAGTCTCCAGCATCCTGCAGGCTCAACAAAAAAGGGCGACGTCTCGGAATGCAGAGGCATACAAGTTCCATCATAATGATGTTGCCTCGTTATTTGCGGACATTGTCCATCAGATATCATAAGATGCTATCTGCAATTCACAGAGGCGTGCCTGACCGCGTTGAAGGTGGAGGAACGCTTCGCCACATCGCTCTCCCTTGATATCCGCGGAATGTCACACAAACATTCATACATGTATGATGCTGGCACAGGTCTGGCTTGCTGCGGCACTTTTCAACGCCGAAGGGGGCATCAAATTCTAGATTCTGCAGGTCTGCCGGTGCGTGACCCCGTGGCTTCTCAGCCCGGCACCCGTTCAGCATGTCCAGATTTGCAAAGCAGTCCCTCACCTCAAAAAGTTTGTGCGTGTTGTCTGTGTGTTTTCTGCGTGCACCTCTTGGCTTCGAGCCAGCGAGGGCAGGATCCCGGCCGTTTCACCATCCGCAAGGCCTGGGCTTTCAAATTTACTTTTGCAGGCTCTTCTTCACCATGATCCTATGGCACGAATCTTCCACTGGGCTCTTAAGCTCCTTGCAGATGCCTTCCCTGAAGACGTCGTAGCCGTCTTTCCCTTGGCGCAGGTAGTCCTGCAAGTCGTGACGGCAACACGCGAGCTGCTACAGTGGACTTCCCCGGCTTCGTGGACTGATAATCTTGTGATGGGATGCTGCAATCAACTCACAAGATTTTCCCTCCCAAACTTTGGCTCCTTTGTACAAAGCTTGTAATTCTTCTCCAAATCGAGAAGGTCTGTGCCGATCCTAGCAGAGATATCCAGTTGGTGTGTGACAAGCTTTGCCCAGGATTCGCTAGTCACTAATCTCAAGCTTGAGTTAGCACTTGTATCATCCTTGATGAGATTGGGGGGATATCTGGATGTCGCTGGCGTCCGCTGGCCTATTGTCGGCTGGGGCCCCTCACCGCACGCTGCCATCAACGATCCGATGGTTCGGCGGCTTTGCCGCATCGAACTGAAAGGACACGCCACTGACCTCCGCACAAAAAAGGACGCCACGGAGATCGCATCTTTGTGTTTTCGCTGGGCCCGCCTGCGCAAACCGGCCCTCAAGACGAGGGTACTGTGAGACAGAATTCTCCAGCGCCTCCAGAACCTGCAAATACTAACCACGTCCAATCCATCGTAACTAGCTGACTAGCTGCCCTCCCTGCCTGCGCCCCAGAAAGCTGTAACAAGCACAGCTCGTCCAGCATGGGTAGCAGATTCACCAGATCCCTGACTTTGATTTCACCTCATCAGCTGGGCCAGACACCAGCGCGTTTCAGCTACAACCTGTTGCCTCCTGCAACTGGATTTCAGAAACAAGCCCTTGCAGTGCATGCGGCTATGGCGGGTCGGTCAGCTGTTCAAAGGCCATGCATGTCGAGCGATTGCTCAAGGAGCATATGTCGAGAGCGGACATTGGAGCTGTAACACTGTATGTGACTAGCATGGCAAAGTCTATACTATACTGCTGCCATAGCAAGCACGACCCAGAAAGTATTTTTGCAGCTGCCTTGCTCGATAACGGCATCTGCCCGCAAAGTGCCACTATTGAGCATCGCTACGTCCGCCTGGCACGGCTTCAGATGCTTCAGCAAAATTCGGAATCTGTCTTTTAGGCTGGCGTCTATCCGAGCATGATATCAGTGCACTCTGCTTGAATTAGCAGAGTTGCTGGCACCCAACAAGGCCTTCAGGGCGTGCCGCATCACATCCGTGACAAAGTTGCCGATGTTCGTCTCCTTTGAGGCTGCATCACGCCAAGCGGTAACAGCATTGACTGTGCCAACTTCACGGGGCCACAGGATCTTGACATGGGCTGCGCAGCTGCCCTTCCACTGAAATCGCCAGAAACCACTCCAAGCAGCAGGCCTTTGTGCGAATGGAAGCAAAGCGGGAGTCCAGATCCACCTTGACATTGAGGAGACTTATCAACGTGCTCATGAGAATGACCGGGCTGGGGGCATGAAGATCTTCCATTCTCACAGTGTTCGAGCTCACCCAGTAAGTTCAGCTTTCTCGCGTGCACCCACAGCAAGGCGGCACAGGGCACAAGGCTAGAAGTATCAAAAAGGCCCTGGCGTGTCCGCATTTGCCAGCCATCCCCAACACAACCATTCCTTGCCTACAAACTCTAGCTGACAATCCCAAGCGCAGCACTGCCGTAGCCCCGACCACCTGGTCCATTGCCTTGCTCAGCCGGCAACACAACTCCCAGCACAGTTGGTCAGATTGGTCAGCCCTCGTCAGGAATCCCATGTAGATGCAACTTGACGCGATGCCAAGCAGGCGGCCGCTCCGAGCTTTGCCATGCAACCATCGACGAAGCCCTTCATCTCCGCGTCCTGGAGGGAATCCGATGTCTTCTGTTACAGCCAAGTTGCGGATGTCAGGGCCACAAGACAAGCAATGGCCAGCAACTCAAACACCTTTTGTCAGCGGAAGAATGCTGGCCTTGTGGGACAGGGGCTTTGCGTCTGCAGCGTGGGAGTTGGCTGGGGGAATACTTGCCACATAGAATACAGAATAAATGCACTTAGCACTTCATGGATTGAACCCATGCTGCAAGGCCCACATCTTCAAATCTCAGGCATCGCCTGCCCAAGCAGTCTTCTAAACTCTAAACAAGTTTCGGGCCACTGAGCTTCCGCATTAATTAAGGCCAATGAAGATGCCAGTGCATTTGATAACGCACTGCACCAGTGCTTAAGCGGAGCTCGCCAATTTGCTCCATCTCACGCGGGAAACACTCTTCGACTCCCAGGCCGAGGATCAAGATGGCTCGTCACAATGGCTCACCATAGGCTTGAAGCAGAGGGGCCCAGCTCACGCCCTTTGCCCTGCGCAGTGCTATCTAGACCCTGCCAACTGGATGGTGCATATACAGGCTTCTGATTCCAGTGACTGAGCAGGAACGTCTCCTCGGCTCCATGGTGAGAGGCCTAACTACCGATCAACCTTCTGAAGTCTTCGAATGAATGAAGTCCGTCATCGACTTCAAATTCCTCAGCAATCTGCTGTTCTCTACATGCTCTGCAGATATTGCGGCAAAAAGCAACAAATCTGGGACGCCAGCGGGTAATCGAAGACCATAGAGGCAGGCAAATTGATGCCGGGTACCAAATTTCGGACCTGGCAATCATCTTCCCAATTTGACGTTGTAGCTGATCATAGTTTAGGCATGCCTGGTTGCGGAACTCGACACTGGACAGACTGTCCATTCCAGCTTCCATGAGTGGCGAATCCATCTGGCAAGCATGTCAGGTCAATGAGCTCACTTACTGCTTCAACCAAGCAACGGAAGAGGTGCCCGTCACTTAGCCGGGTGCAACTCAGATCCAAGGGCCGCACATCAATGTCGTCACCCACAACATTCTTGGAAAGCTGGCGCAGGCCTTCCATGATGTACTCCTTCGAGCAATTGTAAGCAGCTGACTAAAAACCCTATCTGCAAACAGAAGATCTTCGTGGCAGTTGCTCGATACTCACTCCTAGACTCTGTCTAAGTCTAAACTTTCTGGCAAGCACTTCGTCCCGCGTTGGCCCCTCTGACACGGCCATGGCCACAGAAGATGCAGCAGCTGCTGCTGTGGGCATCCCAGTCTGGCACAGCAGGCTCTTTATTTCACAGGCTGGGTGCGGGACGCAAAGCAAGATATCTCCCATGAGCTGGATGCCTCGTAAGCTGGGACTCCAGCACCCGGTCCTGCTGCCTCAGTCAGACGTGCTGGAATGAAAGCAAGTCGTGGTCATGCGGCAGATTGATGAACATTTCAGTCGAGGCACAACACCTCCCCTGGAAGTGCCATACATCTGGTCCAGAATGCTCTTTGCATACTCCTGCAAAGCAAGAAAAGAGGATGGAGAAGTTGTGTGCAGCTTTCTAGACCCGTGCCAGACGAAGCAAGTAGTATTGCTTGCTATCGCAGATCTGAGGTTGACATGGGCAACGCTTTTACGGAGCTTTCAGCGGCAAAACCAAAGATCAAAGCATCTGGCCTCGCCCTCAGCATCCCGTAACTCACGGAAGATGCCAAGCGCCTGCTTCGCCTGCACAGAAAGAAAAGCCGCCGGTTAGCCGCATGCATCCGCGCGCATCATGCAATGACGCCCAATCTGCCTGCTCATTCGCCTTGCCCATATAGTTTTCCACCTCAGCCGACAATGAAGGAGCCGCTTTACAATGCATGTACTGTACTGAGCATTCTCTTGGCAGCTTGGACCTAGCTTCCCAGTTTGCTGGATTCAGGCGGAGGCAACGTTCACCTCTGCATTGATGCAGAGCATGGTACCTTCCAGCTTCTTGTCTCCAACCTGCAAAGATGGCGGGCTTTAAAATGGAGGGGCAAAGCCACAGAAGCTTTATTGGCTGCTTGCCGCTGTTGCCGCTTGAGCGGGCTTTTCTGTGCTCAGAGTTTGTCTAGCTGAAGCTAGTAAAGCTAGCAGAGCGCATCTTCACCCTTTTTGCAACTCAGGGATTGCCAGGGGGCTTGGGCACCATCCTCCTCGGCTTCTTTGGAGGTGCAGGCAAATTCGGGACCTCAACCGACCATTCGTGCTCCCGCTGAAGGAAAACTGCAGCGGACTTTGACGGCGGATCCTCCAGTAGTTTCTTCTCATAGCATTCTCGGAGATACTCTGAAGGAAAATTTCTTTCCAGTGCTGTCAGCGGCGCCGCTGACAGTAGTGGCAATGTCGCAGGCTCTGGCCCAGGCTCCATCTTATAGGAGTTCACATAATAGAGGCTGGCCAAATGCTCTTTCCAGGCATAGTGGTCATCTTGACACCTTGCCTCAGAAGGAATGTCTTCTTGAAAGCACTTTTCAAGGTACTCCCTGCGTATCTGACCACAATGCGTTGCTCGAGACCATACCTCCAGAAAGACCAAAAGCCTGAAATGGATCATTGCATCCCTTGCAGCCATCTTCAGAAATCCTTCCACCAAAGGCTCATAAAGGTACGGCTCCAGCTTCCAATGCCGGTGCCAGGTGGTGTTCATGAGCCAGTCAACGAACAGCTGCTCAACCCAGTCAGATCCTGTACCAACGTGCCACTTGGGAGCAAGTTCCATGCAAACTTTTAAACGTTCGCTCTTCCTCAGGTAGCATGCCTGACCGGCCATCGCAGCAAGCAGCAGCCGCAGTGTGGTGACTGCGGATGCCTGACCTCCAGCATGCTGCATGGCCCGCTCGAGCGCTGGTCGAAAGCTCTCATCACTCGACTTGTCGTGGCAAAGATACGACATGCAGAGACCAGACTCACCGTGTTCTTTGGGAAACACTTTCTGCTTTGCGATGCTGTGAAGTGCTCCTGTTATGTCTGGGATGCTCAAGCCCATCTCCGCAAATTCGGCCTCGGTCAAAGGTATGCGGTGGATGTCATTGCATTTCCTGCCCTCAAGGCATGCCGCGCTGCAGTGCAGCATGTAAAGGGCCGCAGCTACAGACGTTGGAAGGCCCTGTCGCCGGCTTGGATGACAAGCACTCCAGATCATAAGAATGAACAAGAGAAGCTGCCATATCCAAGGGTCTGCAGTCAGCCATGTCATGTCGGCCGCAAATTCCCGCACAGCTTCTTGTGGCTCATCAGCCCTCTCCTGTATCAAGTTGCTTACTACAGCGTGTATGTCGCACGAATCCGAGCTTCGTATCGGACCTTCACTCATATCGGCGCAGGTGACAACAAAATCAGCCAACTCATCCCATTCCTCCAATCTCGCATCAGCATAACGCAGCGACCCAACCTTTGAAGCCGCAAACGTTCCCTGAAACTCTTTTGACCCGTTACTTCCCGCGGATCGGCTCTCCCAAGTGCCATTCATCCAGCGCTTCCGATCTTCCGACACGTCACAGTTGCAGCTGAAGACTTGGGTCAATGTCTTCTGCAATATCTTTAGCCGCGATCCCTGAAGTTCCCAAGTAACTTCCCGGACGCCGGGCAGTTGGGACGAACCGCTCGTAACCCCAGCAGACCCTGCTTCCAAACATATCTTGTAGTTGATTTTACGCTCATTGTTCTGCCAGGCAGCTTCTACGCTCCACCATCCAAGGATGCTTTTGAGCAGAATGCCATCCTTGACAGCGGCTAAAATCAGGCTGGAGCGTACCGACCTCAGGAAAGGCTCAGGTCCTCGTGAGACAGGCATGCCTTCGGAATTAGCATCGTCTAGACGCAGCACGGGAAGCACAGCGTTTTGCCTTGACAATTCTTTCAAATATTGAAGTACCTGCTTGTAGATCCCCGCTCGGCCGCCAATCACCTCCAAGAGCTTCTTCAAGTCAGGATGCTTCAGCGGTCGAACAGATCCGGGATGCCATGATGCTGCAGCCCAGCATGTGTTGGGGTTATAGTTATTGTCGAAATCAGCGCCTTCCACACTCCATGCGCTACGCCTGCACTCTGGGTCTCGACGCATGGCTTCTACAATTCTCGCCACCAAGGGATGAATTACACGCCTGAGCAGGGCGCAGTTTGTTTCTAGGAGCTGGTGGCCCAGGGCCTGTGGCAAATTGGGGAGCAGCTTGCTGTCTAGGTTCGCCTTGGAAGCTAAGGTTTCCAAGGCATCTTTCTCCTCAGATTGAACGTCTTGCAAGCAGCTATCGGAGCTTTTCCTCTTTGCATCAGCCAGCAACTTATCCATCTCCGCATGAATTCCCTCCCACATATTCTCCGTCTTGCAGAGTGTCTGCAAAGCTTGTATTCCTGCATCTGTGCCAAGATTTGCATCCATGGCTGCATCTTAGTTCTTCTGGCAGGAGCTGTGGTCGCCCGGATACTTAGGGCCGTTCACAAGAGGTGGTCAAACAGAAAGCGCCGAATAAAGCATGGCTGCCACAACATGGCGGGCATTCTGCTGAGGTTCTAGTTGGTAAATGCACGTTGTGCTTGCAAACTGCATGTGTAGGCTTCATGGTCCATCAACTATATGTATACACAAATCATTTATACACATGAATAAATAAATATATATATATATATATATTTATATACGTGTCTCAACCGTGTGTCAACATGTAGCGGCTACCGCCTAGACTACCGGATTAGTCATGCATATATTCAAAATGCCACAACCTGCAAACAGGTTCAGCTTCTACAGGGGGAAGCAGCTACAATGTTTGTTAGAAGTGCGTTCGCACCAGAGAGCTAGCGTAGCGGCGGTGATGAACAGCAAAAAAGTAAAACGTTGATGAGGCTCAACACCGCCAGGGAAAGCAAGTCAGGTCCGGGGTAGGGAGAACTCTACTGCGAGTACTGCGCGCTACGGAATGCTGGCCCTGCAGGCGCCAACAAAGTCTGTGGGAAGCCCGGAACTTGCAAGAATCGGCGTGCTTACTCTTCTAGGCGCAGCAGGCGCTGAGAGCAATGGATCATGAAAATTCCTGCCTCCTGGGCAATCTTCAAGGCCTCTCTGGCTGCTTCGGCAGCCGTCTCCGTATCGCTGCAAACAAGGCAGACATTGGCCAAGGTGCGCATTGCGCTAGCCTTCAAAAACTTCTGTGCCAAGCTTGCAAAAAGGCCTCCAAAACATCCTGAAAAGAACTACCGGCATTCACCTCCATGCGGCGATCATCCATGGAGCCGGCACGATCTACCGCCATTTCTGCAGCTCGGTGCGCCTCAGACAAACGGGAGTTCGCCTGACTGAGGTTGCAGAATCGTATGGATCACTTCACAACATCACTTACAGGCATATTGCCGCAACATTTGGCTGGCTGTCTACTGAATGACAATGTTGGTCCTTCAACCTAATATTGCATGAGGAGCCGTGCCTTGTCAAAAATGCCCTGCAACATGTCCTTCCAAGAGTCTTTCTGTTGACACTCCCGGGGCCCAAGTCATGAATTCCAAGATGATGCCCTGATGCTGCGCAAGCAGAGGCATGTTGCACCCGTCCTGCTCTTCCTGGCTCTTGTCCTCTCTGGCAATACAAAGCAGTAACCGTCTCCAAAAGTCAAACGCCAGGATACTGCTTGCTGCATGAAGCCATGTCAATGTGAGCACCGCAAACTAGCTCATGTCAATGCGGGATATTGCTCCAACACACTGCAGATGTCACATCTGTGGCGCTACAGAACATTGCTTGATCATGATGATCAATGCCTTGCAAAGTGCTTTGCTTAGTTGACTTGTGCAGCGTTTGGGGGAGGGTGCTTTCCTCAATCGGAGGTGTGGCTGTCGCGGCATTCGCTGTTGCTTGGATTCAGCACGGCCCGCGAACTTCCTCTTGGCTGTTGAGCTCTTGGTGGGAGTGATCTGTAGGATAGCCACTCTCCGGCTGTTGAGGGTGGCAATGTCTAACACTGTAATTACGAGATTGCGAGTCCTGGACGTCCTCATCCCCTGCCAGTTTGACCAGTTTGGCCACCTTGGCAACAAACGCGAGAAGGACTCACCGGGCGCACGCAGCAAGAACTGCGGTGGACTTTGGTGTTCGAAGCAAGGGCCGTGCCCCTGCTTCGGCTAGGAGCTGGAGAGAGATCACTTCGATGCGGCCTGGGCTCACGCAGCGACCAAGTGACCACATCCGTGTTCTCAGCACGGTGCCCACAGTGGATTTGAAATCAGGAGATGTTGTCTTGGCATCTGGCGCGTCGCCCATCCTGCATACATCATGACGTCTCGTTTCGCCAGGCACCGTCAAAATGCCAACACCCAGATCCGAATTTGTTGTAACCTTTCCTTGTTGGGATGAGCCATGCTAGACCCAGCATAGCCGGCGCAGCTACCCAAAAAGAACAGAGCACAAGGACTACCACGCCTTTCCGCGCTCGCTTCACAAGCTGATAGGACTTCTCCGCAGCAGAAGCAGCCTCCTGTGAAGTGCAGGCTGGTGCGCAGAACAGGCAACACCTCACTTTCCCATAAAAGCACCTCTGCATCTCCACCATCTTCGAGCATCTGCACCTCGGAAGCCCAAAACGTGTCTTGCAAGTTTCAACCTGCCTCGTTTTCTCACGATCTGCTTGATCTTCCCTTGGCAATCTGCTCGTGCAAGGACCGCGTAGGCATCGCTTTGGCCCTTGGGATCCTCACTGCGACGGCGATTTGGTACAAACCGAAGGCTTTGAATCGCTTTGAGTTGCTTTAAAGGCCTCAATCCGCTTGAAGAGCTCCAGGGATTCCTCCGCCGTCTGTACTCCGCGGCGCACCTCACTCCAAACACGAATCATCTGAACGAAAACAGCTTCGAATGATCTACATGGAAAGTGCACCAAAGCGTTCGTTGAATCTGGGTAACACGTTAACATCATTTGACTGCAAGCAGCCCTGCTTACACTTCACAAATTTGCTCAACTCCTTCACCAATGCATGCTGCCGCTTGCTCAGGGTCGGCACGTCTCCAAATCCTGAGTGGACCTGTCGCTGACTGACAAATCAAGCCTGGCTACCCCAGTTTGCGACGCTCCCTGGAGACTGCCCGGAAGGTACACGCCTAATCAGGTCTAAAGCTCTGCTCTCTGTGCACGTTGGTCTGCTACCATCCTCGTTCTCACTCTCCGGCTACAAAAGGCCATCAGTATGCTTCTTTTGTTTGCTTCAGATAGTGCCTCGGCCAGAAGCAGTTGTGTTCGAGCTTCACCTGTCTGATCCTGAAACAGAATCACGGGGCAGTGTGGCTGCGTCCGAGCAGAAGCCGGAATCCGTCCTCGAGCTCCTGGAATATAGCGAGTGCCTGGCACGATAGAATGTCATCACAGCCTTACATCTCTGCTGTACACTGGAGCACTGATCTCCTCTGCAATGGCTGGGCTGGGACTTGAACCCATGGAGGGCTAGAGAGGTGCCTGTTTTCGGACCCCGCGAGCCTCTTGGGCCCTTGACTCTGCATCTTGCTCGTAGCCAGCCTGGGAAGCTGCGAAGCGTTTGGCATCCTTTAACTTACCACGCTGGAGCCATCAAATCAAACTGAGCTCACAACTGTGAAGAACATCCGCGCTGCTTCGCGCAAGCAGTTTGCCTGAGCAGCCAATGGATGGGGCAAGCCCCTTAAATGCTATACTCCTCATCACTTCCTGCGACTGCAACTGCAAGAAACACAAATCTTCTAACAGCTTCCAAAATAAATGTGTCACCATGAGCGCCGCAGCACCGGCCTCACCCTTCCGATCGCCTGCGTCGTAGAAGAGAGCCCGCCTTGGCTGGTAGAAACGAGGAATTCTACAAGGTCGGTGCTGAAGCACTGCATGCAACTGCACCAGGCAAGCCGCCACTCATCCGCCGTTCCCACAGCATCTCTCGAGGTTACCTGCACAAGCTCACTTTCTTGGCACAGTGCTGCAAACAATCATGCTGAAATGCGGAGTCAGGTCATGTGCTTCCATATTTCTTGTTATGTTTTCCGTAATTTGTGGTTTTGGTGCTTGGAAAGGTTGCTCGGGCTGGCTTTTCGCAGAAGGCTTGAGGTTTAGGATTGCATGGTTTAGAGGCTTGGGGGATCGGAATTGCTGGAACGTAATCATTGGATGACATGCTGCCCGTGTGAACTTTTAGAACTTTTGAAGCCAAGCTCCTTCCAACGCGATGATGCTACCGGGACCACGAGCATGCAAGGGCAGCAAGCTACAGAGGGAAGTAGGGCATGTCGACGCAACTACCGAGTTTGATGCTGCTCGTACCAAGGCCACACAAGGGAAATGAACGCTGCGAGTGAGTAGGGAGGTTTGATGCAACCACCCAGAATGTTGTTGACCGCACCATGACCTGGCCGGGGCAATGAACACCACAGAAGAAGGCGGACACTGCAGGGCTTGGGAAGGCCTGATGTAACCAGAAACGATGATTTTGCTTGTACCGCGACCACACAAGGGTAGGGAACACTGCGAAAAGGAGAGTGAAGCCGGATGCAACAACCAGGCATGCTGATTTTCGCACCAACCACTTCAGGAGCGGCGGGGAGACTTGATGCAACCACGTGCAGTGCTTCAAATTACCTCTCAGCAACTAAGCGTGATGTTTCTCGCAGCATGACCACGTAAGGATAACGAAGACTACAAAAGCAGAAGGGAGGTTCGATACAACCACCAAGCAAGACACTCCTGCACTATGAAACACGCGCGGGCACACAGGTGGTCAAGAGATTTGATGCAACAAACAAGCATGATATTACTCGTTTAATTACCAACTGAACATGATGTTGTTGCTGCGAATCCTCTTCCTGACAGCCCCCAATAAAAGAAAAGGATAGAAAAGGTCATGTAAAGCATCACCTTCCACCCCCCCCCCCGTCCAAAACCATCAGTTTTCTATGGAAGAATCACATTTGACCCCCATGCCGTGATGTATCACGTGATTCGGTTTTTCCAAGCCTTGACTGCTACTGATTACTGCTAAAGCAAGACTGAACTCAAGCCTAGCCTTGTTTTCGTGATAAAGCTACTTCAATTCTTATTCGATGTTCTTTCTGTTTTGAAGGTGGGAATACTCCAGATCCTGCTTGACACATACCGAACATCGCAAAATCTGAAGTTGCATCAGCATCATACATGAGGGCCTGGCAAGAACTGACTAGCACTCTTTCCGGCCTGGATCTGCTGCCGGAGCAGCAGCTCTAGCACATCTGCCTTGAAGGCGCTGCACAATGGAAAAAGAACACACAGATTACTGATTGTAAGTATGATGTCCATATCTCCTATGATGATCATTCCTCACGGATGCTCGGAGTGGATATGCGCATGCTTTATCTGATCTCTAGCGATGACTCGAAGCTTGGCCACTCCAGGCGCTTTGGGTCTCGGTTCCAGTCATCTTTTTCAATGTCAAGATAGCCCTCTGGGAAGAGAGCCTGGGACTGCTGGAGACCTGAAGCTAATTTTCCTGGCCTCTCCACGCCAGTGCTGTGCATCACGAAAAAGGCCCTGGGCTTCGTTCAGATGCTGCTCACACTCCTGGGATGACAAGCTGTGTGGAATAGAGACAGCCTCTCGCGTCAGTAGTGATGACGGGACATATTGACCCCAAAAAGTTGCGAGCCTGTATAGCATGATCTTTGCTTCTATGACACCAGTGTAAAAGCAGAGTGCGTCCTCCAAGCGCAGCAGGTTCATCTTGACCCGTGCAGTCTGCACAATACTTTATGCACCAACTGTCAGACCGCTGAGCATGACTGAGCAATTCCAAATTGCTTCAAATATTTCACACCGCAACACACAGCCGCACTCGGGAAGCTCTTGCATGATCAAACTGCATGAGGGGTGGCCTGACGGAGAAGCGTCGCCTCCGCCACCTTGTCGTCGATGCGTCTTGCCAGCTCAACACCCTGCAGCTTGGCTTCCGTCAGGGATTGACTCATGTGAGACATGAATCCATGAACTTGCTGCGAGGCTTGGCACAGCGTGTGCCGTCACTCACGACAAGCTGAGCATGTGTAAGTAGCACGTGCAATCCGGCTTCATTCCGATTCTCAAACCGGACTCCAAGCCCCAGCCTCCTGAAGGGAGGAAAGCGCCTGAGCTTGACTGCAGCAAGCTGCGGTTACACGGTCACACTACCTGTGGCCACAGAATGCTACAGAAGCCATACTTGATCGTGCGGAGTCCCAGGCCTCGTTGCGCTTGCACATGGAGCTCTCAGCCTTGGCTCTAACCCGAAGTGCTTCGACTTCTCCGCGGACATCCTTCAAAGCCTGGCAGGCATTCATACTTTCACACTCGTCCAAAATCTGTGCATCGCATCATGCAGCTTCATGCAGCTTGGCGCGGGTCTGGCCTGGTATCGGTCCTGCGCCTCCTTCAACAAGACCATCGCCTCACGCTGCTCGTCGTTTTCTACTTGAGCCTCCCAGAACATTGTCACGGGGCAAAATGAGTAATTAAAATCAAGTGTTAAGAATCAATCGCATGTTTCTCGTAGGGCGCTACACTGTGGGAGTTGCGTGCTCAAGAATCACAGGTATCCACTAAGCCTAAGCCCAAAAACGCTTTCCCAGGCCTCGGCCACTACGACCAGGGCATGCGCCACTCCTGGTTTTGGGCCAGTCTGGTGCCTGCTTCATGAAAGGTTTCCTGAATACTACAAGCCTCTGGAATCGCCGATCCGCTTTGAGAGGTGCTGTGCATCCTGCCATGTCAGACCGAACAGCAGATATCTGGTGGGCTGACCTCTTCGCGGCTCCTTAGCACTTCGCAGCGCATCCTGCGGCCGCTCACGGGCCAAGTGAATGGAGGCCACTGCAAGCAGTGACGCTGCCTGGCGTCATCATTCGGAGCCCATGCCTGGTCTAAGTTACCTTGGCGGATTGAGAGGTGCCTGCTGCTTGTAGTCAGACGACTGGCGGAAGATGGTCAGCGACTTCCTGGCCTGTGTGTTCCATGGGGTGCTAGAGGAGCTCTGGGAGGTCTCTGAGGGCCGTGCGGCATCGATGGCCTCCTTTATCTCCTGGCTCTGGCACAGGGCCTGCAGCAACTAGTACAAAGCCGCATGGGAATTACCAACCTTGGCAGGCCAATCTATCAAATCGGACTCCAAGCAGCGGAGCATATCGATCGCCACATGCTGAGGGGGTGGACCATACCCCCCCCGTGCCACAATGGTAAAATTTTACCGCGTGTCCCCCTGTTTTGCTGTAGGTGTCTCAATACCTTGTAAGAAGGCAAAGAGCAGCCAATAGTTCAGCGAGGCATTGTAAGTTTGGATTGTTGGCTCGGCAGACCCAAGTGATTCCACACAAGCTCTTGCAGTTTCGTGCAGAAGCCCAAAGCGATGCAGCGCACGGCATGCCACTGCAGTATCAAGAAGGGGCTTCCCGAAGGGGATGCCCAGGACAAGCTTCAAAAAGTTACGAACGAATCGCAAGGCAAAACAAAATAAAACCATCAGCCCGGGACAAATGCTGCATCGTACATCCAAGCAGCAGTGAACGCTTGGAATGCGACATCAAGCAGACAACTTCTGCTCTGCAAAATTTGCATCCATGGGCCACGAACGTCTACGCCACCCTTTGAAAAAAGCTATTGCAAGGCATACCCCACCACCCTACGATTGCATCGTAGTGGAGCCTTGGCCAGACACTGCAAGGAAAGCGCCTCGCCCCTCATGTCCCCGACCTGACAAGCAAGTGCCTACTGCTAATTGTCTGAGACCTTGTCTGACACAGAGTCTTGAGGCCTAGGGCCGAAGCTAGTGTGAAATCAGACAGTCAGTTGGTCTTACACCACCAAAGTCGGCACACGGGTACGCTGCTGAGGATGGTGTGGAATATTGTCTTGCAACAGTGTCCACTTTCAGGCAGAAGCAGCTGGCTCATGCTCTGAATACGAACAATGAGTCATCCGCCTCTTCTGCAATAGCTAGTGCTCTCTGCGATGTCCTGAGCAACAACTTGCCGATGAACGATTTTCCGGGGCCCGTTCATGGAGATACTGGCAGCGTTGGCAGCGAAGTAATAAAGTCTGAATCAGATTTGCTGAGGACATCGCTGCAAGGCCTCGGCCGCGTCGCACTTGGCCAGCAGGGCCTCAGGAGGCTCTGCGACAGGAAATCTGCAACAACACACTGACTTGGGTGCCCCGCCTTTGCCATTGTCAAGTAAGCGGAGACCTCTTTCTCCTCTAGCTGGGAGGCCTCAGCTCATTCAGTTTTCCTACGGTTGTTTTGTAAGAGCACTGGCACCTTGAACTCCTCTTGAGCCTCCATGGCCCATCGCAGGGCATCCTTTGGCTTGGCAGCTGCTCCGTTGTTCTCTCAAAGCTTACAACGCATATCCGGAATCCTGGAGGCGGTTGGCTTCCAGGTAAACGTTGGCCAACGCAAGCTTCATTGTAGCCTCACGCCGGTGATCTTATGTCTTTTGACTCCTTCCCTGCGCTTTTAGCACAATCGTTGGCCAAGAGTGAGCCATCCAGAGGTTCAAAGCACGATGCCTCCCCACACTTGTCTCCGGTTTTCTGATAGTTCTCCATGTGCATCTTCGCCGACGCCAAGGCTTTGTCCTTCAGGGCACAGTTGGATGGAGATACGCGTTTCCACGTCAAGCAATACTTGCCAGCATGAAAAAAGTGATGTGCACATGCCTGTGTCTCAGAAAAATTGCATTGAGCTTTTTGAGTCTAAATTGTATGCGGACGCTTTGGTGCCATGGCGTCATGTGGATGATTCTCAATTTGCATGGGCTTGGTCTGGGGACGGTCAAATTCTGGTGACAGGCTCAGAAAGCGATTTGTCCACAATGACTGGTGCCTTTCAAGTCCTGAATGAAAACTGCTCATGATGACCTCACAGATGCACAGAATATCCTAATGGCGCATTGATGCATGTTCCCCGCGGGCATTTCATGACCGCAACCCCACACGTCACATACGCAACACTGCGGCCGGCAGCCGCTTCTTGGGGAGGCCAAAACTACAGCGCCTTCAACGTTATGACATTAATTACCATGCTGCATGCTGCTCGTTTTGGCTTGCCTGCAGAGCGCTGCTTTAGAGGCCCCCAAACCAGAAGTTGCCCTGCCCCCGTTAAGCGCTCCCGAGGGTTCAGGAAGGAGGTTGAAGAGAGCCTCGACCAAGGCACGAGCCTCGAGGCCCGAAGGGCCAGAACCAACGCGAAACGACGAAAACGAGCGAAGGAAGAGGAGGGTCTTTCTACCCCAATTCCTTCCCAAAAATGGGCGCTGCGTTCATGGTGCAAGCAGGAAGCCGCAATCGGAGCCGGATCCCCAGTTGCCTAGCCTGATGTGGTCACGGACATCTCACGGAGAAAGCATGGCAAGTTGCAGAGGTGCATGGCATACACGCGTCTGCCTAGTGGACCATGAGCAAGGCTCTTGCAAATGACTTGCGATCTGTAAGGAACATATTGTGGCAGAAGGACCAAGAAACTGAAGAGCCCGGGCACCAATGCACAGACAGGCTTCAATCGTAAAATACTTCAACATTCGCATTAAACGAGAACAGAATCTTACCCGAAAAGCCAATAGCTGCGTCCGTACGGGGCAACCATGCATTCAGCCCACTGGAAATCACTGCCATCTATTCTAGCTCACTTTCTCCTATCTACTTGCAATGTTGAGTTGCCAGCTCTGTTGCTAGCCAAAGCCTTCAAGCAGCGGAAGCCTCTACAAGTGCGTGTGCATTCCCGGTCTTGGCTACAGGTCGGCATGCCCTGAATGCAGAGGCCAAAGGAGGCTCCCTCACAAGGACAGACAGGCTGTTATGTTCGAAGCCTGTCAGTTGTCCAAAGCAATTGCCCTACCACCGTCCTACAAGAAACCTAGCTTCAACATCAAGAAGCTGATAAGTTTTGGGGAATCTTGCAAGTTTGCCTCACGTACCTGCGGCATCACCCTGCCTGCACAAAGACAATTTGCATCATCTGCCCTGAATCCCCAGGCATGCCCAGGTTTTGTGCTGCGGGCAGCGTCTCTGCCACCGTCGCGTACATGGCAAACTTCACAACCTGGAAACCTCCCACCGAGCTCTGGCATCCGCATGTGTCAAGGAATTCCCACGCACGCTGGTGCCCAGTTCACCGGAATGTCTCGGTAAAGAAGTTGGGCAAAGCTGCATTCCACGACCCACTCACGATGCGCTTTGTCCCTCACCATGCCGGCAACCCCGGCTTTGAATGACTACCGATGGACACTCCTGGCATTTGCAGTCGTCCTCCCGACTCTGAAAAACTTGGCCGCAGCAGCTTGCGCGCATCAAAAATGCCCCCCATCCATGTCCTCCCCCACATTCACCGTGATGCACAAACTGTACCCCGCAAGGAACTCCAGAGCCCAAAACACTACTGCATCCTCAAGACCTAGCTCATCTTGGCCGCGGTCAGCTGAGCACAACTGCAATCTGCTGTAACGCCAAGGTGCCGGTAGACCCACCAGTTCTGAGGCAGAGCGAACATGTAGCACTCGAAGAAGGTGCTAAATGGCTTGTGCATATCATGATTACAGTACCTCATCCCAACTCAGACGGCGTATGATGAGCCGTCAGTATATACGTTCAGCTTGTCCAAAAATCCTCCATCCCAAGTGCTTTACAATCATGGAGGACGACCATTCTCCCCAAAAGCTTCCTTACATCGCCCTCCCTGGCACACGGCAAGGTCTCGCTCCGAGCGCCCGTCCAGCACCTGCACATCCTCCAGCATTTGCACAACCTTAACCCCCTCATGGATCCTAGCACGTCCCCCCCAGACCGTGCAAAGTGTTGAAAACATGTCCCACGCGAAGACGTCTCCGGCAAGCAAACTACCAGCACTGGGATCCCGCAACAGTTGCGACAATTGACATACACCCTGCATGCTGCGCTGTGCATCATTTACAAGCGCGCGAGTGCCACGAAACGCCCAGCCGAGGAGCATCACTCCATTCCCGCAATAGGAGCAGAGCATCCTCAGCGGGCTTTGATAGCTCCGGTGAGGGCACAGTTCCTTGCGGCACTCCCAAACGCGAGTCTGCGTGTCCGATGGGCTACGGTCGAAATTCCATACCTGGCGCCTGGTGGAGTTGGGGCCATCGCTCTTAAGTTGTCTCCCCAACATGTTTTTTTCTCCGAATTTTCGCCTTCTTCATAAGAATGACCACTTGACACCTCTTAAGCAGCACGGCTCGGTGCATCATAAGTATCACTTTCTCGCTCACATGTACGCTAAGGCCTTGAGAGGCCTCCTGATGTAGCCACCTTACTTCGCTGACGCCTCGTGCTGCATGCCTGCATCTACCTGACACGAGTTAATGGCGTTGAGTAGTCGGTTGGGACCCTGGCTGATGGCGTGTCTTTCACACCGTTGTGTCCAGATACAGAACGCTTCAGCCGCCGGCTGTCGCCGCTCATAAGCCATATGACAACTAGACTGCTGCTGCTTTCACTGCGTCAACCAACTCACAGGCTCTTGCTGCACGGCCACCTGGACACGCAACTCTTTTTGGCGCTGCTCTTGAGCCCTGCACTGCAGCTGGCCCACCTTTTGCCCCACCTGTACTACTCGAGCCACCTCTCGGTGTCTACAGAACGCAGCAAGATGCTGGAAGACCAGCGAGGGCAGCAGTGATAACTTCAGCTTCGCGTGTTCTGCTTCACCATTGGCCTGAGGGCCAATGCTTTCCTCCGCTCTTCCTCGAAGTCTTGCAAGAAGAGCTCCATCTCCGATCCCTCGGTCCCGGCCTCCCTCTCAGAGATCTCTGCAGTCTCCTCACACGCGTCCGGCCGGCAACGTCCACCAACGACATCCTGGGTCAGTAGCAAGCCACCTTTGCGATGGCACTGTTTCTCGGTGTTCCTCTCCTGACTAGAGCCAGGGGACTCGCGGCTGCGCAAGGCCGAGCCCTCGTACCAAAAACTCCTAGGCTTTGCTAGCGCAGTGCTTCTTACTTCTCTTCTTGGGTTTCTGCACCTGCCCCACGCAGGCGAGCCCGACATGACTCGGCTGAAAGACCCCCAACCTTGCAGCTTACACTGAACCAACAGAGCACCCAAAGCACACAAGCTACATGCTCCAGCCCTCAAACTGAAGTTCATTCTTCGCACCCCACATGATGCTGTACTTGCAGATCTTGCCAGTGCCCCTTTGCATTTCAAGCATGGTCCATCCTCACCCTCGCGGACTGCCACGGCAGCAATGACTGCCTGTCAATGCGCGTAATAGAAGCGGGGCTTTGGTTCACACATGGAGCTCCACTCATATAATTACATGGGCACAATCGAACCAGAACCAGCGCCATCAACACTCCAACCACCACAACAGAAACAGCAACAGCCGCATCAGCAAGGAGCAGCAGCAGCAGCAGCAGCAGCAGCAGCAGCAGCAGCAGCAGCAGCGCCACCACCGCCACCGCCACCGC
>CAJNIZ010032358.1:16338-37837 GCA_905231905.1 Symbiodinium pilosum | reverse complement strand
CCGCCACCGCCACCGCCACCAGCACAAGCAGTAGTGACAGCAGCAGCACCAAGAACATCAGCAGCACCAGTAGCACCAACCCTCGTCGTGATTGAGGTGACAGCTGTTGCTGCTGCTACTACTACCATCGCCACTGCTACTACCGCAGCTCTTCAACTTTCAAACACGCCAACTTAGGAAGCACAACGTGTCCGGCACTACACCTTGACCGCATCTGCAGCACTCTGTTCATCGCCCAGCTCCCGATAGAGGATCATGGCCTACAGGATGCAAAACTTGTGCGGGCATGCGCAGGTGGGCGAGCATTCAGGTCATCTTGCAGACATCCGGCGTCTGAATCACTGACTGGAAGAAAGATTTGAGGCTTGCGCCTTTTGGGCAGCGTCGAGGACCTTGCAAAATTGCATTACGTCTTGAGTTCCGTCTGACAACAGATTGACTTTGGCTGAGGTTGCATTCCCTACAGCAAGGGGAAATATGATGTATGCTGGCTGAGGATTTCCTTCACATAAACGGTTGTGCTTGTCGCTTCTCACTTCGTACTCAACTCGCCAAAGGGTTTTGCAAAGGCTCCAAGCTTGCTCTGGGCGGCGCACTTCCTGACATGTCTCCGATGTCAGGCTCTCCTTGTACGTGGTTTGCAGAACACACGCTTTGTCAACAGGGCTGGCCAACAACATGTGTTCAAAGTCTTTGTGCAAGACGTGCGCGTACTGTGCTGGGCCTTCTCTCAGCAACTACTGCAGGTGCCTCGGCATAGCGGAGTTGCAGAAGCGCGTCGCGCCGCTTCTCCTCGATCGGTCAAGCCAAACCCCTTCCAAGTGATGACTTGCCACATGCAGTTCCTGCTCAATTTCTATCAAATACCATCTTGTGCAAATTACGCGCAGTCCTGCTCCTCCGAGTTCAAAACTCCCATGGCCCCCACAGGCTTTTGGTCTAGTCTAATTTCAGGCTTGTCGAGCAACGAGTACTCCAGTTGCCTGGTTGTCCTCTGATGTCTTGACGCTAAGCCAGCCGTGAGTGCTGCCTGTGGGTAGTGCCACTGTGGATTCTTGTTTGGATTACTGCTTTCAAGGCTACTCATCATGACGCAGTCATGGAACCATGAAGAGCCAACAGGGCCTGCAGCAGTCAAGCGTTCAACTGCTACCCAGCAGAAACCTCGGCAAGCCAACCTAGGAAAACCATTCCAAAGCGAGCACCCCCCAACAACGGCCGTTCAGTTACCAAAAATCCTCTGCGATGGCACTGTGAATCTCCACGTGCTCATGGCTCTTGACCTGCAGTGCAACATGCACTGGCAACAAACCTTGCTCCGCACGTGCACACGCACAGCCAACTTGTTGAATCCTTGCATAAGTACGAAGCCAACAGTACATGATATCATGATTCGATGTTTCTTGAAAGGCAGCTCCAGTTCATCGTGTTCAGATTTCTCGGCACGACGTAACACATCCAGATCAGCAACGCTGACGTTCATGGACCCTTTGCCGGGACACTGCTCCACCAACAAAATGTACAGCGAGCACATTGGCACAAGAAGGGGCAACACATGCATGCTGACTGCTCTTCGTGAGTTCCTGGACATGCAACCTACGAGTGCAGCTAGACCAGAGGGGGTCGTCTTACAGATGGTTGCTGCAACGGCATGACACAGCCGATCTGCGACTCCCTGAAGCCTCGAAAGTCTTGCTGCCGCCGTCCGTAAACTCCAGCTGCAAAACCTCAAGGCCGTAACGTAGGCTGTTCAAGTAATACATCGTAGGCCTGATTTTCTGGGCATGTCTCCCGCGCGCATACTCAAGGCGGACAGCTGCCGATGCTAGGACTCAGAGGTCCTGGCTGTGATGTCTCGGAAGTCTGTGCCGCTCTTCAAAACCTTAGATGCCGGTCACGGCTGGAGAAGATGCGCATACCAGCAAGGTGCAGGAAATGAAAGCCTGGGATCGCTGCGTAAGTGCCGTGTGGGCCGACCTTATGAGGCATGACATGTGCAAGCCTTCTAAGAATTCAACAGCGTCGCTCAGGCACTCTCTCTGAGTTGCATGAAGGTCATGAATGAAGAGACTTTTCACACACACACACACATACACAAGAGAACAGGCAAAGCTGCACCATCAGTTCTTTGAAAGCACTCCTGAAGTACTTCACCAGGCTGCCTATCTTGCAAGAGTGGGCTAGGTCATTTGCAGGTTTGACCTCGTAGTGGTGATCGTGTCCACCAAGGATTATGTCTACCTCAGGCACCTGAGCAGCAAGGTGGCCCTACTTCTTTCGCCGAAGCTGTTAAAGCCTGCTGAAACTCTCCCTGAAACGCCGTGCCTCGTTCGCCAGCAGCTCATCATTTGGCACCCGCCTTTTACAAGCTTTGCAAATCGTGCTCCACAAATGGGCCAGGATCCAAAGTCCCATCGCCAACTGCAGCTTGGCTTCCTCTTTTTCTAAGTCTCTGACATGTGGGTGAGCGCGATCACTATCTCAGCTCCTTGGCATTGCAATTTTGAAGACCTGCGTGCACTCGCATTGTACCCACGCATTGCAGTGCAGTTCTTTGCTTCGCCCGAGCACTGGTTTGTCATCTCGCTTCAAAACGGCTGTCATGTCTTGGCACGGAAGTTAAAGGAGTTGGCTCAAGCTTCAGTTACATAGTCCAG
The DNA here is from genome assembly GCA_905231905.1 of Symbiodinium pilosum. Taxonomy (NCBI): domain Eukaryota; class Dinophyceae; order Suessiales; family Symbiodiniaceae; genus Symbiodinium; species Symbiodinium pilosum. Next base: position 35,180 of record CAJNIZ010032358.1, on the reverse strand, counting down.
ACTTGCGTTGTCGAAGCTTAGCTGCTCGTCCTGGCTAAAGAGTAACATGCCCTTGGCAAATGCAAGGCATCTATTTTGCTGTGAGATGTAAGGCATATGGTTTTGGATGGTTTTGGAAGCAGTACAGGCGCAAATAGTGGCACAAGGCACCGGACCAAGTTCAGGAGCAAGAACTTAATCAATTAGCAGAAGTTGGAACAATGCAGACAGAGACCGGACACTGCCATCGAAGGCGTTGCACAGCTAACTATCGCATCAAGGCCCCGACGTTCCTGCTCCTGCGCCAGAATGACTTCACCGCAGCACCATGAATGCTGCGAAACTAAATCAAAAAGTTAAACTCCAGGGTAAGAAACCTGCGACACCAGTTTGCAATCATCTAGCTAGCTGAACAAATTAGCTGCAACGGCGTGAGTATGAGTACAATCCTCCACGCAGCCATCATTTCCGGAGCTTGCCTCTGCTTGGCCTAGATTCCAAGTTGCCTGACTCGGGGGGCCCACACTTGCGTCAGGCACGCCATAGGAACTGAGATCCCCGTTGGAACAGCATGGACATGGTCCGCTTCGCATGAAAGGAAGCATCGAGCCTAAGATCTTTAGAACCCAGCGTGTGCCAAAGCATGTCTGCTAGACCTCAACAGAAACGGCCGAGATACAAAGGCAAAAGAAGTCCAGCCGTGGAAATCACAACATTTGTTTAGACTCCTTCAGCTGCTTAGCGAGCCGTCGCGCGCAGGGACAGAAGTCCTGCAGCTGGCTAGCAGGGTAGATTGAACGGCGCTGCAGTAACTGAACTGTGATAAGAGAAGCTGGATGTTCTGGAACCCTTAATCAAAGTGGCTGCAGGCCAGCAAGAGGATTAAAGCGCAGATGCGATGGGTCTGGCTTGGACATACGCACATGCCTTGGGACAAGCTTCGGGGTCAGCTTTATCATCGCCGACGCACACGAAAGCATATCAAAGATTGTAGCAAATCCTCATTCCTGGACGGCCGTCCTGTGGCCCGCAAATTAAGATGGATGCTCTGTACATGTTGCAATCCAAGAGTGGAGGTTTGGCGCTGGCTAGAGTCATCGGTTTTCGAGGCTTTGGAGGAAAAGAAGTACGTGATGGGAGCTTGATGCAAAGCAAACTGAGTTGCATATCCGAAGGCGTTCATGCTCAGGGCCAATTTAGAGTTCAAGCTTCATTACTAGCATCTGCAAGAACACTCTACCCCAGCAGAAGACTTTGACAAGAGATGGGAGAAACTATCTTCTTGCAGGGCAAAGAAAAACCCAACATGCGATGTCCGACAAATGACGGAATGCCTCGTAGTCCACTTCGCCAGGATCGATGGTGGCCAAGGTCACCAGCCACTCCTTTTCAACCTCTGGTCGATCTGTGCTCCGTTCTGCGCTTGGCATGGCTGTGGCTTACTGCAGCTTACTGCAGCTTACTGCAGCTGAAGTTGTGGCCGACACTTTTCCACATGCTGTTCACAAGGCCAAAACAAAGCAAAGCTCAAGACCAATCCAATGAGGCCCACCTGGCGGGTCACTCAGCCAATGTCAAGCAAACAAGTCTGTCTTTCAGCGAGCCGGAACCCTTGATTCAAACAGCCCTCACTTGCTGCGTGTCATTCTGTGGCATGTCCATGGGCCGACCTTGCGCCCATGGAAATCCATCACGCGGGTGACAATCCCGTTGGCCAAGGGTCGACCAGTTTTCTCCAGGGGCGCATGCTTCAGCGTGCCATGAGGATGGATGAGGATGCAGAGGTGCACAAGTCAATCCATGGGTCTCGGGGACACGTCACTTTTCTTCTCTTCCGTGCACAGAAGTCTTGTCGCTCATTCCGTTCTCTCTCTTCTCTGAGCTTTCAATCAAGAGATTCAGCGGGTTACGCATCTCTCTTCTTCCTTGCAGACTTCACAGTGCTCGCAGAAATCTCAATTCCCGTCCTTGTCGGTGACATTGCTAATCAACCAGGGGAAGTTGCTTTGCGACGCGAGCCTCACAAGGCTCTGCAGATCTCCAACTCGCCATTCGCTGCGAGGCTCCACTCTTGTTAGACATAGGAGAAAACAGCTTTTTCTCACTTTGCCAAACATGCTGAACGGCATGAAGCCTTAAAGATCTGCTGGCTGGATGCTTCTGTCAAAAGCAGCAGATGGCTGCTGAATCCGAAGTCCAGCTACAAACAGCGAGCAACCGCGTCCATGTTTCAGTTGCAGCGCTGAGAAAACGGCATCTCCATACCAAGAAAGCCAAGAAAGGCAACTTTTCCCTAGGTACCCATAAACACACAGACATTGCTACCATTCCATGATCCACTTCACCTCCTCGAGATGCCCGAAGCAAAATGAAGATGCAAATGTGCGACTACTGAGGGCTTAAGCTTAGAAACTTCCTGGAGTCCATGCCACTTGGTTCGCAAAAGTTCCTCTGATGCCATTTCAAAACACGCAAGAGTTCTCCAGCTCTATAGTTATTCGCAGAGCGCGCGGAATCCTGAAAGTGTCTTAAAGTGCTGTAATCTGATCCTGTGCCGGTTTGGCAAAGGGACATGTGTCCGGGCTTCTTTCGGCATCTCCCTGCGATTTCACTCTTAGCCTGTTGCTGCAACCAGCTAAGATTGTGCTCTGGGCCTTCACTCTGGCCCTTGGACTGATCACAGTACAAAGATCGCAGTACAAAGAAAGGACCGAGCAAAGCACGAAAAGGCAATGCAGGCTTGGGCACCCCACACACCCCATACCCCACACCCCACCCTACCTACCTCCGCTAACTCTACACTTGCCCTGCCCGAGCCTACCTCCCTATTCTGCGGCCAAAGCTATTGAAGCTCAAATCCCTGCGCCCTGCCAGTGTTTTCTACATCCACATAGCTGATTATGCCCTGCAGAACCATTTGACAAAATCAAGTCGCAATGGTCGACCCTCTCGTAGGCTTTAGGGAATTTCAGGCTTAAGATCTAAAACTAGTAGACTCTAAAAGCCTCAAACCAGAAAAACTCTTTAAACTTCAAACCTTAATCCCCCAAGCCCTAACATAGACCCCTAACAAACCTTAAACCCGAGTAAACACTAAACCCTAAACACTGAAACCCCCTGGAGAAGAAATCCAAATTCAGTGCTGATGTCATGCACGTGTGTTCTGCATTATGTTGCGCGGCTTGCGTCTCTACGACCATCATAAGCACATGGCAGCTGCAAATTACAATATGCCAACGGAGCTTAACAGCCTCTCCAATGCTGTTGCCTAATCACCTGAACCTGACTTTGAAAGGCGATTACCCCTTGTGCCACGGCCAGATCGAGTGCTAGAAGGACATTCCAAGTGCTCACTGCCAAGGCACGTCTCCATGCTCGGCCAACTTAATCGTAGTATGACCGCACTGCGACATAAATATTGAATGGGGTCAAGTGCCAGTGTGTCAATGGCTGTTGCTACATTACGTGCGGCAGCGACTGCTGCGGCTGCCAAATGGATTGTTTCGTGATTAAACTTTGCTTGCTCGACTCCAGACTTTCCTAGGCAAAACTCATAGAGAAATCTTGGAATGCCGAAAGGAACCGTTAAGGGTGAAACAGTCAAAGCCACGCTGTGACGTCTGCGTACATCTGGCGTCCTATGGCGTCACATTCTCAAGCACAAGCTCCAGCTTGGGCAGCCTAAAGGTCTGCATACAACAAACGCTTGCACCAGCTGAACAAGGCGACGCGGTATTTCATTTGCCTCTTGGAAGTGGCCAAACAGACCTGACCCCAGCTACACAAGCATACTTGCGCTAAATCTCAATCAAATGCTGCATGCGATGTCGGCAACGCAGGGTACCGTGCTGTTGTCCATACACCGATGCTTTTCACTCAATAGCAGACGGCACCTTGCAGCCACGTGCTCCGCACCCTCACCCCTCTCCCGGAAGTCACTACTGTGGGTTCGTCCTGCGCAACTGCTTTATCTTGGGTGAGCCAACGTGCATACGTAGTGCAAGGTGCCCCCTTTGTGGCGAATCTTATAAAGCACGAAATAACAGTTCGGCGGAAATGCCACCGAGGCAGGATACGTCGGGTCTGGTCACTGGTCAGCTGCTTTATCGTTAGGCTGCTCTTCACGTGTACAACCAGGCCCAGGCTTAAAGAATTCAAAGCACCTTCCTGCGAAGTCGTGACTACCTTCTCAAGGGGCTCTTTCTAAAGAACGGTGAGAATCTGCAGGAAAAAGGCCTTGCTCTTAAACCTGTAGGCCCCAAGGTTTCTGCTTGGAGCCTCTCAGCACGAAACTTGTGCCTTAGTCTAACTCTCTTAGGGTTCCACAGTCATAAGGGCTCATGATGGCTCATGGTATTTAGATTTGCCCTGGGATGCAATGGAATCGTTGAGAAGCTCGCCAAAGATCGGCATGACAGAGGGAACTGGCATCATTGCACATCTCATCATGCGAGTCAAATCGTGGAGTATAGTGACCTCTGTTGAGAGCCTAGTAAGACTTTTGGCTTACAGGGCTGTCCAGCTGCCAATAGCTGAAAAAAGCTGCGAAAATGTGCCCAAAATTGCTGGCAAGCTGGTACGGGGTGAATAAAAGCACCTCATCCTGCAATCTGAACTTATCTCTCGCTCTCCCAGCACCAAGCGATTAACGGATTGTATCACAGCCAGCCGTGAACACTGTCGCCCGCTTCTGAAAATCCAGGCTTGGACACAGCTTCGACCGGGCGAGAAATCCGGCGTGAGACTGTGTTTTGCAGTTAACACCAGGCCACAGAGGCACTGCAGCTCGCTTCCTTGGAGTTCATCGCTCCCTTCTGTGCTCAAACAATTCCTGTAGATAATTACCGACGGGACATGCTGAGATTGCTGCATGAATCGTCGTCCATGATCGGTTTTATGCTCCCATGAAGGATCCGTTATATGACTGAGACATACACTTGCTAGGTAGCACAGCTACGGGACGTGTCTGCATTTTCCGCACCACCAGAAGTAGATACAGTTCCTGTCACGGACAATGACCCTATAGTCAGCAGAGGTCTATGATGACTTCAAGCGATGTTAGCGAAGCGAGAAAATTGGTGCATTCATACAGCGTGTATGACACAACGTGCACTCGAAACGTATTCTGCTCAGGTGGAGATGCCAGCCACCATAACAAAGGACTGCTGGCTTCAAGCTAACGCGATATGCTGTTGGAAAGCCACCCTCAGCCGAAGGCCACTGATAATCAACTGGAGTGTCGTATGAGAACGATCCACACACACTCTCTGCTTTGAATCCTAGAATGACCTCTTACAGGTCAGCAAACCCAAATGATACCACAACATACCATGCCCATATCGATTGCACCTGGGCTGCAAGAATGTGCAACTGTTACTCTATACAAGGTCAAGCCGGGCAGTAAAAAAAGAAACGAAGTGTGGGTGTTTGCCAGGATCGCTCTCCACCGCGGCCCTTCCTGCCCCACTCGCTCGATCTCGCTCGTGCGCCCAGCCCTCTCCCCTCTCGTGGTTCCGCTCTCCACCCCACTTGCTCGTGCAACCCACACCAGTACCGCTTCCCCTCGCCCTGCCTCCCAAACTTCTCCCGCATACCGCTCTCCGCAGCGCCGCCCTTCCTCGCCGGCTCATCCCCTCCCCCGTCCTCCGCGCTGCGCCCCGATAGCTCTCTCCACTGCTACTCGTCCTCTCGTCCCCCCCCCTTCTTTCCCTGCTGTCGCTCTCCACCATCCGCTATCGCTCTCCCCCTGCTGCTCTTCCTCACCCTCCCCCGATATGGCTCTCCTCCCGCTGCTCCGCACAGTATTGCTTTCCACCGCTAGCCCGCTTTCCTCCCACTTTTTTGTCTTTGGAAGGACTGCCCTTCCTCGCCCTGTTTCCTCCCGTTTTAGTTTTCGGAAAGTTTACGATATCGAGAACTTGACCCCGAAAGGTCTTTGGGAATAAGCTGCATGCGGGGGATGTGCTTTTCAGCTCGCAGGGAAACTACGTGGGCCCTTCCTGGCATTTTATATCCACCCTGTAATTACTTGCACACTTCGCAAAGTTGGATCTAAATGATCTAAGGGGGCTGATGGATGTGAGCACTGAAGTCTGTGGCTTCTCTGCGGCTTAAGACAGTCTCCACCTGATGCTGGCTCCCCGAAAGCCACGACATATCAAAGACCGAGGCGTCAAGCTCAGAATCACTTGTCTCCTTCGGTACAAGTCTGGTCAACTACTCGAGCTAGCATGTTTTCGGAAGGCGTGTTAGCAACGCAGCAAATATAGTTGACGCCACAACAGCCTCTTGCAGGTCAGACTAAATGCGGACCTTCACCCACCTCCTAAAAAACAACGACAAAAGCTTTGAGGCCTCACGGGGCCTCGACGCTGGTTTTGCAGCGTCTGCCAGCCGCCAGCGCCATCCAGCACCTGCCAGGTTTGGGATGCATGGAGTCATTTTGCAGCCACAGGCACAAACTGCCCATTGGATGAAAAGCTTACGACTGAGGTGTGTGCCACACGATACTACAACCAGAAGGAGGTCGGCGCCTGATTCCAGTGCGGCAATCCATTGCAAACAAGCTGCTCGCAAGCTTTCTGTGACGGGGGTGCCAGCTCTGAATCACAGGATGGCGCGGCCTCTGGAACCGATTGGTCCGTGAGGTTCGTATTCGTCCCTGGGCAAGTCCAACAGCTTTCACAAGCTTGGCTCTTCGCGTGCTGAGCAGTTTCAGGCATGCGTCGACTGGCCACAGAAGAACACGGAAGGACCGTTTGCGCCTGCAGGAACAAGGAAACATGCTATGCAAGAGTTGCTACTTTGCAGCACATCTGAAGCTTAAGGATTCTGCCGGCAAAAGCTGTGTTCGCTTTGTAATTAGACCACGGTACGTCACAGAATCATGTCATAACTGCCCTACGCATCTTGGGGCTGCTGGCCGTTCAAAAGCACGTCTTCCAAGCTTGGTGTGCAGTGTCCAGCTCTCAGCGAGGCATTCAGTTCTTCCGAAGCAACCGCAGAGGAGACCCGTGCTGCAGAGATGTTTGCTGCTTGCAGTCATGTGGTTGTGATCTGCAGCGCCATTTCTTGAAAGGACTTCTGTAGCGACTAGAACAAACACTTTAATCTGCGCTTGCCTGGATCCCCCAACCCTTTCTAAACTGCTCTACATAGTTGCCTTGCCTCAGTGTCCTGGCGGTGCTGCCAGGGAGGAGTCCAAGCTTGCGCAGCCTCAGCATGCTCCAGCCAGTCAGGACACCTAATCCAAGAAGAAACTTGCATCCAGAGATGGGATCACGGTCCAAGCATGGCTGATTAATGCAAGCGGCCTGGGCATCCGAAGGCTTACCCCCGAAGTAGCAGAGCGCATCAGAGCCCAATGGTTCTGCAGTGTATGGCATAAAGCCCCATGGCGAAACCCCGCCCCCAGCTTGGTCTTCTCGACGAATGTTGTTCTGGCTGCTGGCTGCATGGTCGACACTGTCCGTCGAGGCCCGCGCAAACATAAGCTCGGAATTCAACTCTTCCACTGTTGCGGGAACACGGCTGGAAATGGTTTCAGTGGCTGACCTTCTCGTCCTCTGTGGTGCATGTCTGCGAATTTCAGGTGGGACTCCACCAGGTAAGTCCCTGGAGCTGCCAGGCTCGCCCAGCTTGCCAGCAAAGCGAACTGAGTTGGCGAAAAGCGCTGGATCTTCACCAGGCACCGGTCTAAGCTCCGCCTCGCCATGAGCAAACCTGCACCGCCTGCCGTACGAGCAACCGGCAGCTGTCCCGTACTGCGCACAGAGTCGAGTGCCGAACAAGTCCGGCTGTGGGCGAAGGTCTGCTTCTGAGTGAGCATAATTGCATGCTTGTCCCCGGCGACATCTCCCGGCTTCCACAAACCTGAGAGCTGTTGAGAACTATTCAAGCATGTTCAAGGCCAACTGAAACAGTCCAAGCACATTGTTTTTTTAGGTTCTTTGAGCCGTCTATTTCGAGTCGGACATGGATTTGTTGTTTGCGGCTGCCACATGTACCTGTACCGTCAATTCGGCTCGTCTCAGTAAATACCAAGAAGATAATTTATTTATCTGATTTCTTTTGCTTGGCGCAAGTGCCAACCTGACACGGCTGAATCCGGCGTGTCTGTGGCACTTCTTTGGCAATGCTCCACAAAGCATAAGGTATCTTCAAGCTGTAACTCAAACTGTGAGGAGCTTGCAAGAATGGAGGCTTCTCAAGAACTCGAACCAACTGCAGCCACCTCTTGAAAAAAAAACGCAACTGACGTGGCATAGTAGAGACCTCGCACCTGTCAGGGAGAAGGGAGCCTTCTCGAGAAAACCAGAGAGAGGTGGCGGGTTTGTTGGCGAGTCTGACGCCTTGAATGCGTGGGAGGCTAGTGCGGCGGTCAGGCTTAGCTGCAGAAGCCTGCAAGACATCTTTTTACTGACCCAATTATTTCCCGGGCAGCGGTTTCTACAGCTTTCTGCAAATGACTTATGAACCGGAGGGCGAGCAAATCTGCATCAGTTTCATTGCACGCGCTGCAATTGTCCAGGCAATGTCTTGCCACTTCAGCAATGCATGCAGGGACGCGTTTGCAGTGAGGCGTCGCTCACACAAAGGATTGGCATGAGCTCGGCCCTTGTGCCACCCTGCTTTTCTGCAGCAGCTGCAGTTCAAGGGCCAAGGTACGAAACTTTTCGCTAGCAATCTGGCGGGCAATGTTTCATGTTGAGAGCGTTGGCCTTTTTCAAGCGACCATTCTTGGCTCTGGGGTCTGTCTGCAACAGCACTCTTTCTCTAAGACTCCAGCTTGCACATCCGCGTGTTCTTCAACGACTGCAGGACCTGCACAGGGTGTACGTGTGCTTGTGCGTGCGTGGAAACTGCCAGGAAGCCGATCTAAAGCGCTGCGTGGAAGCATGTTGGCACTGGTCATATTATGATCGATGCATTGTTGAATGCAGTGGTCATATGGCTCCCTGCGCCTCCGGCCGACTCATTGGATGATACTGATCAAGAACAAGGAAAGGAAACGCCTTCCCATTCCTGTTGAGCCAAATGAGCCCAAGTTCAGGAGTCTGTGCTAATCTGCACGAATCCGTGCTCGTCGGCGCTCGGTTGTGCTCCAGGCACCCGTGATACAGATGATCTGATGCAAAGCTAACTGCAGTGCCGAGGTTCTGGCTCTTCTAGCTGGTCAACACCAAAGTCAAAGTCATGGTTTCCGTAGCAGGCAGTGTGGATGCCTCTGGCAGTTCATTGCAACAAGGGGTCATCTCGACATGCATCAGCCACACCTGCCTATGGCATTCAAAGCAGGAACCATATGCCTGGCCGCACGCTTGACTGGGGTACAGTCCAACTCGCATTGCTAAGGTGGACTCCAAGGAGGGAAGTGCAAGAGGACAAGACAAACGCCCCTCCACTCAGATGCGCAAAGCTGCAAAAGAACAGTCAGGAGCCTCCCGTATGTGGTGGTGGACCTGCAGACATCCTTCTGTACATTGAACTCGCTTGTACTGTCAAAACCAGTGGCTTGGGACTGCTAAGGGGCCAGGCCGCATGCTGACGGGGGGTGCCCTGGTTCATCCGGTTCATCCCTGGTAGAATTCAGGGCACAACTTCTCAATTTGGCGCATCCTGATGTCATCCAACAGCAATGCCATTGAAAAACTTCAGAGTGAATAGTACCGAAACCCAGCCCAAAGGAGACAGGCAAGGCCTTTCAAACGTAGCGCAACACTAAACAAGCAACGTTGGCGGGTCTCCCTTCAGGGCTTACGTTGCAGGTTGACAAATTTGACAATAGAAAAGGATACATACTAGGAGAAGTGCCGAGTCCGCTCTGAGAATTTCCCGGCGCAATAGCCCCGCCAGCTCGAGTGCCAAGCATTAGGGATGGATTGAAGGCATCTCCGCTGAACAGAATGACCGCCTCAGCAGACACCCAGGTCAAGTCAAGCCGTGTCAAGCGGCACAAGCATTGAAGCATAGCCGATGAACGCTGCCTGCTGCGTTGTGCACAAATCCGATTTATAGTTGACAAGCCGAACAACTGGTTTAGTCACGGCCTAAGACTTGCTACCCATGCACGACCAAGATATTAGCCTTGTGCACTGTCGCCCTTGGATCATGCTTGCCTCGTGTTCTCCTCGAGCCACCGACTCCGCCTGACCAAATGGTTTTGGAAGCGGCCCCCTGCTTTGACTAAAGCTAGCACATGCTAGCTGCTAGCACTGACCGGACACATGAAGAACGCCTCAACTTACTAAGCTTCATAACAGGCCTTGAGCTCTTTCATTCGAGTGACAAATCGTGCAATGCCACCCGCTGGCTCCTGGCTTGGAATCCCATCAGCAAAGGCATTCCACCTTCGTTGAGATGCAAGCACACCCAAGCTTCGACAACAATCACTTCCACTACTCTTGGTTCCACAACGTCCTTCGACCTAGGCTCCACGTTGTAGACGTCATTGAAGTGCAGAATGGTCATTCTCTTGGACCTGTCATCCAAAACTGACGCAAGGATCTGCAAGAATGCACGCGGTGTCTCGAACAGTCTCGGATGCTGCGTGTACCGTGGACACCCGAACAAACCACTTTGAAGGAGCACTGCTAGCTCAAAACCCCGGCGCACTTCTCGCCACCCGCGGTGTCTGCGACCCAGCGACCACTTCCGCTGGATGCAATGATCTCCTTCTGCCTGGTGCGTGCAGCAGTCACGAAATTCAACTGCATGGAAATTCTAAGTTGATGAATGCAAGCACCTTCCCTGTAGGCCCCGCTCGGTGGCTTACGAGGTGCAAGCCTTTTCTTTGAAGCTCCGCTCAGCTCCTGCTTCCTTTGGAAGCTCGAAGGGAAGCCGACGTGTGCCCGGACAAGACAGACTGCAAGCAAAGCATTGCACTCTGGTCGCGAAGGTCTGCCGCAGACGTACACCAACATGATTGGTATGCTTGCTCAGGTGAGAACATCTAATGGATTCTAGTAGTATCTTTCCATAGTAAGGATAGTGGCACATTGCCCTCATGGTCAGAGTCAGGCTCTCAGGAACGAGCAAATGCGGTGTACCACGTCTTGTCGATGCTGACCTCAGGTGGCTGTAGACTGCCAATGACAGGCTCGTCCGGTCTCATCGGTCAGAGGCCACACCTGCCTCAAGCCAAGGAACATGCACCATGTCCAACCGTGGGCAGCCACATTACACCTGCAACCAGCGAAAGACACCTCCTGCCCTGGTGGTCTGGACATCTGCGTCGAGCTTACGGCCTGCTGACTTGCCAGACTCGACGGACAATTCCTGAGATTGGCTCACACATGTGACAAATTACATCAGCCGATGCAAAGCTCCTTGTAGAGCTGCGCAGCTGGGATCATAGTATCCGTCTCAGCCTCAGTTGGGGCTGGCACGACATTAAGCGCCAAGTGCCAGCAAAGACGACCACCTGAAGCAGTATGCACTGCCTATACAAATGCCCGCGGCTGTGGAAAGGTTACTTGCTTATCCACCCTGCCAAGGAATGAGAGTCATGTCAATTTTTCACTGCTACAGCAACTCAGCAAACCTGCCACCTATGAATGCGGAATCCTCAGCTGCAGGCCAAGATAGTCAGGAGCCTGCGGGATTCACGCCACAGCAACTCTCCCCGCGCTGCACACTTGGCCAGCTACGGATACGAAACCGCGCAAACCCAAAATTTCTCTGTCTAGAGATATTTCAGCATGGGTGAAATTCAAATCCGATAAGGGCATGCAAGGGGTTGTATGTAGTTTAGAGTACAGCATCGCTTGGAATGTTGGCAAAGGGGACCGCTGCCTGCCCTGGCTGTTCATCTCCCGGAGCAGCCCACGATCCAGATACTCGGGGCCGTGCAAGGCGCGGCTGTTCACCCAGCCTAAACTGAGAACGGAATAGTCTAACACGAATCATTGGGCCCGAGCAGCAACAACCCAGTCTTCTAGGTATCTGTGTCGTTTTCAGCACTCCTGTCAACTGGGGTCATCCAAGCGACAGTAGACCAAGTCGCGAAAAATGAAATAGTTGAAAAAGTAGGTCTGGAAAATAATCCTGGGCTGCAATGGATAACAGCTGTTCACTGTCGCAACAAAACCACTGGCATTGATCTACAAGTCTCCACTTCCTCCGCTCCGCGGCAGCAGCTGCCTCGAGAGTGAAGCAAGCCGCACGTAACACCGCAAATACCGCAACGCAACACCGCGTCTCCCGCAAGGTCAAAGGCAAGGGGATGACAAGAGAGCACTGTTCGCTCCGCTCTGAGTCAGGATTTTGTATGAAGCACCGTCAAGTTACCAATGCTCTCTACAATGTACAAGTTCTCGCCTCGTCAAGTTCGTCGATGCACGGCTCGGGCTTGTTCACCACATTCCGCAGAATTTCCCACGTCGTGGGAGCTGCGATGCAGAAAGGTATGCGTGTACCACGATCTAATCCTAAGCCGCAACTGCAAACTGCAACGTTGGGGCCTGCGCCGTCCGTCGACTCCGTCAAAAGTTCCGTTGCCACATCACGGGGAGTGCGACGAAGGAGCTGTGCTTGCTTGGAGATGCCTGCGAAGACTGCAAGCAACATCAAGGAATGGGCAAGCACAATGCACACATGCTGCGTCACATTGCTTCCCTGAAATCCATCGTTCTTGACATCAGCTTGCAGCTGACAGGTCCCACACCTGCAATGACCTTGAAATATCCTGCAAGTACAAGCCTCCAGCCTGGGATGAAGCACATTGGGTCCATCAGCACCGTCCGCCGCACAGTCACGGCTGGCTGACATTGGCTCTCGCCAGAGCACTGCACCGGCCTTCCGTGGACTGCGCCGCCATGCTTCCGCGCCTGTGGCAACATGTCTCCCTTTGTTGGAGTATCTGCGATGCAGGAATGAAACTCCCCCCATGCTGCTTGCGCATTATGCAGCATACCATCTTGCACGCGCTTCATAGCATATCAATAGCCGCTGCTGGCTTCTGACACAAAATCCATCCTAAGGTGATAGTCATTGAGTCTGGTCTCCCCAATCTCTTCTTCCCTAAACAGGGTAGCTGCTTTGGGCAGTTTGATTCACAAGCTTGCTCTCACTTGCATTTGCGCTGGTGTATTGACGACTTACAGGATAATATTGTCTTACAGTTGTCTTGCCTGGTGCTCGGACAGCTCTTATATGAAATGCTCATCATTGGTCATCTCGAGTATCCAGCTTCCAGTAGCTGTTTTAGCAGCATTCAACGTCTTCTGCTGGATGACAAAAGCAACTTCTGCATCCGGCTGGAATCGTGTCAGTAAAGCTGAGCTGAGCGCATCCAGCTACTTGAGAATGATTGAGAGTCTGCTGTAGAACTGGCTAGCAACTAACACGCATCCGCGCCTCCAAATCCCGCACGAGCGCAGATGCTACAGCAGTCCCAAAGCTGTGCCCGAGGATATCGACCTCGCCCGGCCTGCTAAGGGTTTGATGTGTTGGGAAGCGTTCGTGGCAATCACTAGGAATTGCATAACTACTAGATGCACGGGTCATATTTTGCCACAGTGTTTCGGGCACGCTCCAGTCACGGATTGGTGTGCTGTAACACCACGCCTGCCAGTGCTTCGGGCCCTCAAACTTGCAGCTGGCTGGAAAAATCTTTTCATGCTGCGCAAACTACTTTCCTGTAGAGTGTAAGCGTATGCTTCCGAACATGGACAGTATTATGGTTCGGGCATGGATGCTCTGGTAATCGTATGCTATCGAACAGGGACGGCATTATGGATTGGGCGGGGATGCTCTGGTAATAGTATGCTCTCGCAACTTGACAGTATTAGGGTTTGGGCATGGATGCTCTGTAATTGTATCGAAGAATTGCAGCAAGCTCTGTGCACCCTGTTCAGTGCATTATGTGTTGAGGGTTTAGGGTTTCATTCAGCTAGGCTATGGAAGCACCGGTCATATCTCTAAAGCCCTCGGAATCCAACACCTAACACCTTCAACAAGAAGCGCAGAATGCCAAGAAATCCCTCAAATCCCTGAGAAATCCACTTGAAACCAGAAAACATACACGAAACACTGTGGCAAAATATGACCCGTGCTCCAACTACTTACTATGATCCACAACCACAACTGGAACACTCGTTTAAACTACCAAATTTCGAAGGGTGCAACCGCTCAAGCGCTTGTGTGCATATAGCGAAAAAGCCCGCTTCCACAATCAATAATACTGAATCCAAGTAATGGACAAAGGGGCCCTGTTGGGCCTCGAGGGGTGGAATTTATGATTGAAGGTTTGGGTGTAGTCTGGCCCCTTCACATTGCCTAAGGAAGTGGTTTCAGATACTTTCTGTTTGAAGATGGTCTTTGAAGCTGGCCTTGTCACAACATTGTCATCATATCGCCATCTCTAGGTACCATGTTTCTGCCCCTTCTCTGCCAGATGTTGAGGCTATTGAAGGGACTGTGGGCCTCTGTCGCGGGACCAAATCTTCTCTACTAGAAATACGTCGGGCTGCGTGTGGAGGAGGTCCACAGTCGCCCTGAAGATGATGCTTTAGTCTGCTTCAGGGCTAAACTCCGGAGTCACAAAGCAGAATGCGACGCGGGGAACCAAGTTTTGGATGCGAGACGCACACCAGATGCATCTGAAACGGCGTTGCTACTGTGTTTCGAGCGGCTTCCGCCTGCCTGGGACGTATATTATGGAGTATAAAGATGTTACCTATAGTATCTGGCTGCATCACATCTGTCTGAAGCCTTAAGCTTTAGAGCATTTGTTCATTCTTGCGGACAAGGCAAAAACTGTCGGCACCACGGCAGTAAATACAACGAACACTGTGTGTACTTATGCAGGGAGCCTTTCTGCCGCAAAAAGCTCTCAGGCAAGTTTGAAAGTAGGAGATGCAGGCAGGAAGGGCCTTCAAGACAGTGCCCAGAAGGAAGATACATCGCCTCTTTAGATAATGCCAAGGGGCCAGCTGAAACGAGTGGCATGCACCCTGAAACGGATGGGACAGCAAGTGGTGCCCCCACATTTGTTACGAGTTATCATTTTGTAAGAGGAGTTACGGACCCCTAGTTTCATAAGGGAAGTGCGACGCAAAATGCTTCAAGGGCTTACGAGAATGTGTGGATAGATGTGAAATTCTGATGCAAGCAGCAGGTAGACTGCGCTCAGTTTCCTTTCCTGCCCCGGATGTACAATGCCATCTCTCTGTTTTGTTCGCGCTGTCGTAGTGATGCAGCTTTTCACGTGTGCTGTTTCGCATCCTTGGCATTCGCGCGATTTGTATTTGCAGCTGTTGCGCGTCTGACGACTTGTGCAGTTTGGCATAGTTTGGCATGTTCGCTTTTTTCCGGCTGCTCGCAGGAATAGGCTTCCCGACGAGAGACACAAGATTCGCAGAGCATTCCCACAGCCCAACAATCCCTGTCTGGCTGCCATGGCAGCTTCCTCAAGATTCTTTAGAATCTAGCTAAGGCCGCGAGTGCAGCGTAAATCCATGATGCGCTGCATGTATGTTCACACCCAAATCTTGCGACTGCCTCCTGCAATCATTGCACAAGTGCTAGTTGCGTCTTGGGCACCTACCAAACAGATCCAAAGAGGAAGCTCCGGTTACGATGTTTAATTGACTGGACTGACCACCATGCCAAAGCAGGAGTTGGCCCCAGACGGCGCCCGCATTGCAAATTACAAAATGGACAATTGCGGACTGAGATGGTCAAGCATGCGTCAGTTACCAACCAGACTCAGTGTCCAGCCCTGTGGTAGAGGTAGGTCTAACAGTGCCAGTTGCGTCAGATGCGGACTTTTGATGCAGACTGATTGAAGGAGGGACAGATTGCTGGAGGTGATCTGGCCTTGCCCTGCTCTAGAGGGTCCCAGCTTCTTGCTGTAGGTGTCTGCTCTTCACACTGGTCACCAGCCATACGTAGAAGGGCACAGTGTCCGCTGCACAGCTTGTCGCTGTAGACAGCATGTAAACAGTTTTATCACCCTCAACAAGTTTGTCAGAGGTTGTACAGGTCGCAGGCGATCAGGAGGTGTCTTGGCATTGCCGTGTCTTCAGTGTAAAACAAAACTGGCCAGCAGTCTCCCGCACTTTCCCTGCCAGCAGATGCGCTTGTGCCCCGTTCGAGTGGAAATGTGGTTCACTGTAGTGGCACGATGGCTTCTGGGGCTGCGGGATCACGAAACATGTCCTGAAGACAAAGCTCACCAAGCCTGGAATTCGTCAGCATGGTTCGCAAGACTTGCTTCCAACATTCTGTAGCAATTCAACACCAGTCGCGCGTGTCGCATGCTTCGGGCCATGCATCCGAGGCAGCAATTTACTATCCACAGGGGAATGCCAAACAGTGTAGCGGCGTACAATGCCTTCCTGGACAAGGCGGCACCCGCGATATAGCAGCTTAGAGCATCTTGAATCTGCAGCCGAACATGAAGCATCGAAAATTAGCTCGGCCCTGAGCGACTTCGCCAGCAAGCAAATCAGCAGCTTTATTGACCTCAAACTGCCATTACTCACTATCACCTGCGCTAGCTTGGCGCGAGGTCAGCCAGGACACACAAACGTCACGGGGCTGAACGAGCTGTTTGATTTCCAACCAAAGTTCAGGGTTGCTGCGCCGGCCAACAGCAAGAGTCGTTTGCAACTTCAATTTCTTTAAGCGTTTGATTCAAGCAAGCGAATCAATGCAGAACTTTAGATGGCCTCGCATGTACCTAAGAAGCATTTTCATCAGGCACAGTCCGTTTCCTCCCAGGCAACGGGCCACATCTGATACGGCTCGCCAGCCTCCACTGCAACCACAGACCAAGCGCACGGTCTTAGCAACTTGTTCGCTGAGAAAGGGCCACCTGAATCATCGCAGATGCAACTTCGTGTGCGACCTCCTGGTGAACCTCACCTCGGTAGTTGCGGGCCTTGGCTACGTAGGCCAAGGAACGAACGTCACACAGCTTAGTTCGTGTATGCACGAGCTTGTTTTGCAGCATAGTAGTTCGTCGTGTGATGTGTCATGTGACAAAAACTTTCAAGAAGGAAATCAACAGGCCGGAGTTGCCGTTCAAGAATTGATACAAGAAGAAATGATTCAAGATGCCAAAAAAGGCCAAGACAAAAAGAATGCAGTGCAAACTGCCATAATTAGTAATGCGACTTTGCATGGCCTACGGGCCTCACCAAGAGCCTGCAAGGCCAATCCTCGCGGGGTTCGCTCTTCGGGGTTTGGGTTTCGTGGGGTGTTGGGTTTTCTGGTTTGGTTGCTAACCCGAATTGGGGGCCATGCGGTTCAACCGCAAGGGTCCTCGCAGAGTTCCTCTCGGACCAATGCCCAAAGGGGCCATACCACTGCCCGTCGGGCTGCCCGTCGCCTAGTTCCACCAGTAGAGATGCCTGTGCTGCCATGGCATCCGAGTGTTTCAGCGATAGCAGTTGCGGAGCTTGCTCCGCCTGTGAGGCTTAACCACAGGCACCTTTCAACGTTTCGGGCCTTGCTTGCACTTGGGACCACCACAGCGTGTGCACAGAGCCAGCAAAGAAAGACCCTCTGGTTGCTGTAGGCTTACCCACTGCCCTGAGGGGGTTCCGTTCTGTAGTCTCGCTTTTTGAGTGTGTGTTTTGGCTGCTTTACGCGGCAAGGCTTTTTGCCGGATCCAGATGGGATCGGGTTCCGTCTGGGCCTTATGAACCCAAACATGGGTCCTGCAGGTCTAGCCCTTTAAGCTGCGGCCTCAGTGAGACGCCTCGCAGAGGCAAGCGACGTAAGCCTCGCCCTAAGCTCGTGCCTGAGAAAGAGAGGCTTGCAACTGAGAGGGCAAGGGCCCGCAAGTTTGTGTCTGCTGCTAGGAGGGTTGGCCGTAGAAGGCACCGTGTTAGAAACCTCAGGTACAGACAATGCGGAAGGGCGAGGTGTGTCCGACTGCTTTTTTGGAAGCTGCAAGGCAAGGGTTGGGACCCCGTTAGGGGAACGCGGGTGGGACAGGCTTCTCACCCAGGACCTGTTCCGGGGGGGGAGGTTACAGACATACAAGGAGAAAGCGTACACAGCGCCAAAAGGCTGCGCAGATTGGCATGACCCCAGCTGATTTGCAAGGAATTGCTGAGCTTGTTGCGCAAACACTTGCTAAGACCTACAACTTAGGTGCCTGGGCCTCAGGTACCAGAAACTTTCAGGCTGAGCAAGCCTGGCAGGAGCCGCAGAGACGAGTCGTGTAACGAACAAACTGCAGGGTGGTCTTGGTGGGACGATTGGGGGGGTTGGGCCAGTGAGGCCTCACCTGGCTGACAGGAAACCGCCCCTTGGAATGAGTTTAAGGAAACGGGTTCAGGGAAGGCGTGGGCCTGGGACTGGACCGGGTGGGTTCAGTGCGATAACGGTTGGTGGGAGCCGCCTTCTGACGGGTACTTCCAGGGTGTTTCTGGGGGCGGGGGGGGCCCGCGACAGTTCTAAGACGCCTGATTGGTCCAACAAAAAACGCAGCAGCCTCAGTTGCCCCCAAGAGTTGTTGGCATTTCGCCGGCAGAGTGGCAGGGCCAAGCCGCTCTCGTGTGCTCTGACGAGGTAGTCGGGGCCTTAAAAAAGGGACGTGCTTGGAAAGGATCCGTCACGTGGACCGACAGCTTGGAAAGGGTTCAGCTTCTGAAAGACTTGTACAGTTCTTTCCAGCCAGCGCAAGGTGTTACGCTTCTGCTCACCGGCAACGCTAAGGACTCCGCAGGGGCCACTTTTACGCGGTTCCGCTTGAGAAGGGCCGGCAGAGAGCCTAGTGTCGAGGACGTGGCACTGCTAATGCTGGGGGCAGCAGCCCCGTGGAAGCTCAGGTCCAAACAGGATCTGTGAAGCTTGCGCAGCGCTCAGAAGTGCGCATCGTAGCGCCGACGCACTACAGGCGCGCATTT